>PITA01007953.1:0-87834 GCA_004023965.1 Spilogale gracilis
GTGATTTGAAATAACGAAAGCACATGAGAAAATCCTGATTGGTGATCCGCTCACTTCCACACTCTTGTATCAACAGGTGCTCCCCAAACCCTCCAGGACGAAAGAACTTCGGACAAGAAACTGCCCCTGCCTTTACGGATGGACTATTCATTTGCAAAGGATAAATACACATGTGCAGAGTTCACTGAGTAGGCAGAAGAAAACACTCCTGCGGCCAACACACGGGCCAGAAAACCAGGGCACCCCCCACACGGCCACACATGCACCTTGCTGACACCCCCACCCCACGTCACCCTCCGTGTGCTCTCCCGGAGGCAGGTGCACCGACACCGTTATCTTGTCAGGACAGAGACCAAGGCTGTGCTTCTCGGGCTGGGGGACTCGTGCCCTCAGGGGAAACCAGAAGGGATGGGACAGGACAGTCACCGCACAACTTCTTGGAATTATCACATTTCCTCCATTTGAGTAATTTAAGACCCTTACCATTCTTTTTTAAAAAATATTACAACAAATAAGGGTACGTAAGAAGTGGGATACAAAGGTGACAACATTTTTTCAGATAAAACGTAGGCCTCCAAACAAGTCCTTACAAGAACTGAGCGTGGAGAGCCACTCCGAGGTCCACGCCCCGCACATCGCCCCAGTGAACTTGTCCACCGTTAGCGTGAAGGAGAAACACTAGCACGAGGGCACAGAGGACAGAGAGAAGGGTGGAGGGCGGGAAGCGGTGTGTGGGGGGACAGAGGCGTGAGTGTAGCCTGAGAGCCAACACGAGAGCCCCCGCAGAGGAGAACTGGCTCGGGTCTTGCCATCAGCCATCACTCGCAGTTCAGAGTCCTCCCCAAATTCAGTGTCTCCCCAGTTTGGCTGAGCCCCTCTCTGAAAGGGCATCACAGATGCCTCCAAGTACTTACAGGTGCAGTCATCCTCGCTAGGATCCCTTCCGGGTACAGGTGACTTAACACTATCACACAGACCAGAAGGTCATCGAATGAAACGTAAAACCGACTTTCTGTCGGCGAACCGTCTACATCGGCGCAGAGCCACCAGCGGCCAGTCCCTCCCGTCTTCCCCGCTGTCCTTCTATGACCAGTTCCATATGCCCACGTCACGACCTATACCTGTGGACAGACCCCTTCCACGGCATCGACCACGATGATGCAGCCGTCACAGATGCGCACAGCTGTGGACACTTCCGACGAGAAGTCCACATGGCCTGGAGAGTCTATGAGGTTAATCAGGTACTCCTCATCACCTAAAACAGAATTGGAACACACACAGTTTCAGTCGTGCAGGCACACACTCTCTCCCGCATGCCTTCTAGAACAAGAAAGGTGCTAAGACACGACTGAATAAAGCTAAAGCCACAAAGCTCAATCACCAGCTGTCATTCAGCCGAGGAATTCCCACGGATGGAACTACTGATTCCAAGGGGCATCCTACAGAATGCTAAAGGACTTTTATTCTCCAGGCTCCCACTTCCTGAGAGCTAACTGAGCCCAGCAGTGCTCAACTCCTCATGTGCCAATCACACCTTCCTGAATCCTCGGTAGCCCCACGGGAGGGGACGACGGCCCCACGGGAGGGGACGACTGCCCCACGGGAGGGGACGACTGCTACTATGTCGCTCTACAGATTCCAGGTTGGCACTAAAAGAACCAATGCCAGAGCATAAACGCTGTTCAAAGGGCGCCAAAGCAGGGAATGCCAATTCCAAAGACCCAGAGCACTTGGCCACTAGCTCCCCACAAGCCCTTGCAGAGCAGGCTGTGAGCCTAAGATTTAGATTCAATTCTCCAAATCGATGTGCCCACACACAGAGTTGACCTCCTTCTATCCTCTCGACAAACAAGTTTGAGATTTTAGTAGGATGGGAAGTCAGGCAGCGTTGTCCCAAGCGCTGAAAGCCCCACATCCCAAAACACCCCAAAGTCGGTCCCACATCCCCTTCACTCCTGCATCAGTCCCACCCCAGGTCACAAACACGGCACACCGGAACATAATGAAGGAAACCAGGCAGAAGCCAGTAATTCATTAGACGTCCCTGCTCATTCCCCATCTGCTAAACCTGATACATTCTCTCTCCCTTTTTTCCTTAAGATTTTTTAACTTATTTGAGAGAGAGAACGAGCACGAGCAAGTGAGAGGCAAGAGGGAGAAGCAGGTCCCCGCCGAGCAGGGAGCCCGATGCGGGTTCAATCCCAGGACCCTGGGATCATGACCTGAGCCAGAGGCAGACGCTTCACGGACTGAGCCCCCCAGCGCCCCCCAGCTCTCCATTAAAGGCAAAGCAAACACTAAGCGCTCAGACTCCTGCACACACTTTACTTCTGCTCTTCCTCCTAACTCAGTGTCTTTCTACTTCCATGGGCCCCAGAGCTCCCCCAGGGCCCAAGGGCTGGGTGCCACACACTGCAAGCCATTTAGAGGATTTGCTGCCGTGCCACCTGCACCAGCTGACGACTTGCCTCGTGCCCTCGGTGACAGCGCCCTGAGCAAGGACCACAGTAACCACAGTCAGAGCTCACCTTTGTGCTTGGCAGCGCACCAAGCCTTCTGCAGACCCTGGGTCGCGTTTACCAGCACACAGCCTCTGCGGTTGTTAGTACCGCCAGCATGATTTCACAGAGCAGAAAAACTGGGGCACAGAAAAGTTAATATCTTTCTCGAGGACATCTAACCAGAATCCAACTCCGAAGTAAATTGCCTAAGATCAAACAATTCAAAATGATAGAAGTTCAAACTCATCTAACTCCAAAGACATACCTTTAACCACGCCACTCCAAACGGCCTCAAGCTCATCTCACGTGCCAAGAGCCCACTGGGGGTGAAGTTCCATACACAAGGTTAAGGATTCCAAAGCGCACCGGGACTCAGTGGGACAGAGTGCCACCAACGAGCAATGGGCTGCTTCTTACCCACCACCCACCCTCCACACGCCCATCCCGTCCCAGGTCTCCTTGTGGAAGTTGCGTTGTAAGGAATCCTGGCTCGAGTGCACCCCCCGAGGAAGGCTCCGGCCAGACAGGACTGGGGACATCTCTGGAGACAAGCAAAGACACCGAAGAACCAGGGTGGGATGGCGGCCCCTGCGCCTCAGTGGAGGCTTTTCCTGTCAGGGCTCACAGTGCCCTTTGGAACAGGCCCATGCTCTCTACCAAATAAGCCCGAGGAAAATGAGCAGCCCTAGCAGGGTCCAAGAGGTCCTGCCAGCTCCCATCGCGCCAACCAGAAGCTGAGAGACTCCTACAATCTGCCCACACTCCTGCAGCCCCACCCTTCCCTTCAGAGAGAGACACCCCCCAACAGGAAGAGAAGTGTGCAAGCTCCAAGCAGGAGGAGCCGGCCACACGCACACTCAGCTTGGCCGAATGACCTCAGTCACTTCCTGCAGGGGTGCTAGAGTCCTTTACACTTCGCAGCTGGGCAGAGACCCCTCGCCCACTCCTGGGGTGAAGTCCAGACTCTAGTGTGGGAGAACTGTAAGCGCTCCCCACCCCACCAGACATCAGCCGGCCCGAGACAGAATTTCCGGAGCCTGCGTCTGCGTCAGGCTTTCCACCGGATTTTAAATGACCCACAGAGAGACTTCGGGCTTCCTACACAACACTGCCCTTGCCTTTGACTGGGATCACAGACCTTTTAGATGACACCCAGAAAAAACAAAAATACCACCTCCCTATCTACCACCCGTCTCTCTACCTTCCCCTCGTCATGTAGCACATGCTAGCCCCCCGGACAGTCATTCAAGGACAGCAAGTTCACATCTCGAAGACAACACAACACTGGCAATATACCAAATGGTTTTACCTACAAATAGGCAAAACAGAAAACAAGACTGTGTGATCAAAAACCTTTGGGAAATGCTGCAGAGGGGGGCTCAGAGTGAGGAAGAGGCTCACAACACATGCGGGTACTAAAGGCTCAGAGAAGGTCTGTAATCACAAAGTGGGTCTGACTTCCCAAATGCACCTGATGGACAGAAGGGCTTCAAGGCCCTGGTCACTCACACAGCTGAGAAGCACAGCTCAGCACACAGCCGGTCTCTGACTGTCAATGATATTTTTTTTATCTTTACTCTTTCCAAGTTACTTCAAACTAAATTTCGAAGGTAAGGAAAAGAAGTCCAATATCCAGCAGAGGGGAAAAAGACCCGTCAGCCCAACTCTCCTGCCGTCTTCAGCCACGCCGTGCCTCTTTACGATCTGTTTCCCCGAATGCCGTCTACCACTGGGTGCATAAGGTGCGCGTACACACACGTACGCACACACACGTGCACACACACGCACACACACACGCACACACACGCACGCGCACACACACACACACCAGGTGTGGGTTCATCACGTCACATGTCATTACCCCTGCTAAGGGGAGTTATGATTTCTAGGCATGCTAAGTGACCTTCCTGATTGGCCGCACGGTCCTGAAGCTGCAGACAGGACTGAGTCCCGCTAACGCATTAAGCCACCCTTCGCACGCATCCCAAAACACACCTCTTCATTGCAGGGACTGATCTAAGCAGCAGCGTGACCAGGGAAAAGGACAAGTTGGAAGCCCTGAAGTTAATCGTGGGCTTGGAGACAGTTTCTGCTCCCAGGGAGTGATGGGAAAATCCTCCCTCCTTTGCCCGCGAGTCCTCCAGGTTTTAGGGCGCTACAGGTAACTGTCACACGGAAGTGCACATCTGTCACCAGTGCCTGCTGAAGGTCTCCTCCATGAAGAGGAAAATTCCACGCGAGGTCATGTTCCATTTCTAAAACACTGGCGATGTTGGCTAGCGCGCGCGGAGAGCCAGCGGGGGACAATGTGCTTCCAACAGGGACAGAGGTCCACCCACCGGCGGACCAAGACCAGGACCTCATGCGAGTGTCTCTTCTGCTTCAGCGGGTTGGGAGAGTACCACAGCTCACGGCAACGGGACCAGGAACACGGACCAAACTCGAGCCCCAGGCAAAACCACGGTCCCTAGCACAGCACCTACAGAACACGTGACCCTTCCGGACATGAGCTGGCCCAGCTCTGCGGCCACGGCAGGACTTTCCACGGGAAATCCCGCTACCGCCCCTTTCTGTTTTAAATCAGCATGTAAGATTATTGTGAATCCACCGATAGGGCTCCTTATTTCACAGAACCGTGCGACACATTTTATCTCCTATTTGCCAACATGGGAACAGGCCTCGGCAGGAGATGGGCTGCTACAAGAAGGGGTTGTGGGGGGTTGATCCTGATGGTGTCAGTGTCAGAAATGATGTGGCTTAGGGAGGAGTGAGACAATGACCTACAAACAACTAGGAGCAACAAACGGATGAAGTTTTCTTGCTGCACGGCCCCATCGCGAAGTCCTCTCCAGACCCTGCGCCAACATGAAACAAAGGAGACCACACGCAGGCCACCTCTGGCTACGCTCAACCTCACTGGCTTGTGGTTTTTCTCCACATGCCCATCGTGCTGGCCACTCCGTACTGGGGCCACATCCCATACTCTGACATCACTAGGAACCTTGTCACCTTTGAAATCCTGCCACGTGGGTAGGATATCTACCAATTACACATCTACACTGTCTTGACCTTTCTACTTACTGGCGTTTTTGCCTGTAAGGATACAATAAGAACCAGAATAAAGAAGCCTGCGTTAAAAAAAAAAAAAAAAGGTTGACGTTCATTTCCTGGAATCTACGTCAGGGTTCCAAACCTTGGCAACATGCTTAGCCTATGTTCTAGAGACAAAGTCAGAGACCAAGGACTATCTTTTACTGATTCTCATACAGCCCGTCCGTGTCACTACTGTAAGGAGCAGGCCCCACGGTCAGAGCCGCCGCAAGAGCGACAGCAGCACGAGCCCGCCCAAGCCGGGGCAGGGGGCGTGGAGCTCGGATGGATGAGCACCTGTTTTCCAGGTGAGACAGACCGTAGCGAGCACCCTCCAAAGCTGAAGGTCAAGTGTCAGTGAGGATCCAGGAGAGAAGAACTCGACAGGAGCCAAGCCCAGGGCACACGCCTCCCACCCTGACATGAGACAAGCAGGGACACGGAAACCAGCCCGTGTGGACGTGCGGTGGCAAGCAGGGAGAGAAGTGCTCCATTTCTGTGATGCAGAAGGTCAGGTCATCTGCTGAGATCGCAAGGGCGGGGACGGGAGGTGGGCTGGGGTCCGGAAGGAGCTTTAAAGGACCTGCTGGAAAGGACACACAAGACCAAGCAGAGGGAAGTCTACCAGCAGCCCTGAGGACCAGCCGAGACCCCAGCCTGGGGAAGAAGGAACTGGAGCGCTAGCTCTGTGCAGGGTTATAGTTCCGCTCAGAGAAAGACGACAGAAGACAGAAACTGAGGCCCCTAGAGGGACTGTTAGGGAGAGGAGTCAGGGGTGGTCAGTGAAGGCAGGACACGACGGGGCTCAGGCACCTGGAGGACCTGATGTTACGTCACCCCACAGGTGGGAGGGCAGAGGGACTGCAGACTGGGGGGAAGGGAGTATTCCAACCCAAAATGGCCAAGGTGGGCAGTCCCAGGTGAGGCCAACATCCAGAAAGGAGCTGTGACAGAGAGTAGGTGAAGGAGTGATCTGCACAGGGTCGCCACGTGCCCTCGGAGGGCTCATCGGCACGAATGGCAAAAGCGACCTTGGCAGATTTGGGTAAAAAGGAAATTATGAGCCAGGCACCAGCATAACTGATGAGCCTGCACCGCCCTCAGGAGCTGACGAGGACAACAGTTAGGTAGGCATCTCAAAAGAGGGGAATTTTAAAACAAGGCTGGAAGAATGAAGCTCTGAACTAGGACCAGGGAACAAAGAGAACGGATGGAGCAAGGAAGAATGAGTCCAAGGAGAGCGGTGTCCTGGGCAAACAGCCAGGCCGGTGGCGGAGAGGGCATCAACCAAAAGACGCTGAGGATAAAAAGATGCTTGTTTACCTTGGACCACGTGCAGCGTGCATTCTGGGAAGGAAGGTACTAGCAGGAGGTTAAGGAAGGGTGTTAACATCACAGGCACATGGGGACGAGGCGGCTACAGAGGTTCCCGTTTTGGGTAGTGACCCAGGACAGCAGGGATGTGGGCAGTGCTGGCCTCAAGATGTCTGTAAGCAGCCCCGCGGTCCTTCATGGAAGGAGAAAGGCGCACTCCAGGAGCCACCAGCCACGGTCTGGACTGACCCACCTCCAAGACTCCTGGTCCAAGTGAACAAGCTGGAAACAGTCATCTGGTTCCCAGGACCACTGCCAACACGCTAAGCCCTCTGTCCTCAGGAAAGTTTCTCAAACTCCCTGAACTCCACTCTGTATGTGAAATGAAGGTAGTGTCCATCTCAAAATGAAATCACATATGTGAGACACTCAGCTTAGAACTAAACCATCATGCACCCATCTCCTTTTCTTTTCTTTTTTAAATTGTATTTATTTATTTGACAGAGAGAGATCACAAGTAGGCAGAGAGGCAGGCAGAGAGAGAGGAGGAAGCAGGCTCCCCGCCAATCAGAGAGCCCGACGCGGGCCTCGATCCCAGGACCCTGAGATCACGACTTGAGCCAAAGGCCGAGGCTTTAACCCGCTGAGCCCCCCAGGCGCCCCCATGCACCCATCTTCTTACACCCAGCATCAATGGAATGCTTCACAAAGAAAAGCGTTACCTTTAGAGACAGAAGTCTGACCTTTGGTCAACCTAGGAACAGATGATGAAATCCCTCCCTCCTAGCCTCAATCCCAGAAATAGGACAATAATTGGGACCGTGGGTTACCATTCACCATTCCAGAGGGAAAGGGAAACTTTCCCACACATGCTGGCCTGGCGTGAATGTGGGTGGCAAGACCCGATCTCCCAGGGGCCCCGTCTTTGCAGATGAAGACCAGCGAGCCTGCAGAGAGCCTGTCCTTGGCCTCCCAGCCCCACGCGCCCCCCTCGTGGCTGAACACTGAGTGCCTCACGGAACCAGGCTGCGAGCTGGCCCGTGTGCCTCACATTATAAACCGAAAGCCTGTAAATTAAAGCCCACTGCAATTTCTTCCACGGGGGGGGGGGGGGTCGCAAATTTGTAAAGAAGTTGCTAATAGCTTAAAAATGGAAACATTTTACCAAAAGCCTTTCTTGAAAAAGCAGATTCCCACAGAGCATCAGTCAGCGGCAGCTGAATGGCATGTGCCCCCAGCTGGGATTTGGGGGGGTAATTTCAGGGCGGGTACGATTCCTTGATTCCTTGCTCAGGCGGCGGTAGCAACACCAATAGCACGTCGAGAACTATTGACGTACGACTTAATAACCAATCTAACTGCGGCTGCGAGAAGCAGTTAACGATCTGGGGAAAAATTGAGACGCTTACCTCCACTGTGTGCACACACGCACACACACACAAAATTACGGGTGGGTTAGGTACAGCCTGGAAAGGTAATGTGGTAAAACCATAAACAAATGGTTGTTATTCCCTTCTTGGGTTTGCCTATGAATTCTATAACAGACCGACTTTTCTACAATACATACAAACTCGTAAACATATTTAGAATTTTTAAAGACATGAGTCAGAACAAACACTTCAGAAGTTTCAGAAGTTCTTGCAAGTGCAGTATTTGTTCCCAGGTCTAAAGAATGGCTACACAAGAGAAATGGCAGCAACATGCCTTGAGACTTGGTGTATTCAAGGGTACGTCATGAATTTCAAATTATCTGACCCATTGAAAGACACTTCTCTCATCTTTATCCGAATTCTGGGCTAACAGAGTTAAAGGAATTTATATCCCTTAGGATTTTTTTAATCGAATGTACGATGACATAGAGTACTTCCTGGCTCCTGAAATGACTAGATGAGTAGATGGTGCCCCTGTGGGAAGGACACAGAGAGGTAAGAAACAGGCAAATAACAAGGTTTAACAATAGGGTCCCAACATTTGTAGCAGATTTTGGTCACAAAGGTAAAGATAAGAGGCCCCATTTTCTCCAGGAAGAAGCAGGTACCTGTAAAATGCTAAGTATCATCTTCCTCAATAAACCTGGGCTTCCCACACCATTTCTCTAACACACCTCATTTTATAAGCATGTTTACTTAGAACTAGAAAAATACCCTCCCTTTCACTCCAAATAAGATTTGAAAAAAATTTCTGAAAGCCAGTTAAATCAAGAGTCAGAACCAGAAGACTTAATTAAGATTTAATGCAGAAGTTCTTAATGAAGAAGTTATCTGGAAGGGGCAGAGGGGAGAGGAAGACACGGGGAAATGAAAACCACTGTGGAGTTTCTTCAACCAATAGGCTTCCCTCCTCTGAGAAGAGGTCACATCCAGACGGCCCCACGTCCACAGCAGGAATACCCTCTTGCAGAGAGAATCAGTGCTGAGATACAGGTAAGAATGTTCTTATCTCAGAGGCGTTGTGACGGGCTGGGCCTCACTCAACACCTCCAACTTCTATCCCCACTTTGCGGGTGGGGAAAGAAGGCTGGGGGCCAATCGTCAGGTGTGGCAACTGCCGATGCCCGCCTCTAGGCCTCCGCTCACGGGCACCTCTGATATGCTCTGACTGCACTCCAGTCACCACTCAGCAGACTAGCAGGGCACCGTCCAACGCAAGGGAGGCCAACCTGTGGGCGCAACCTCGGCCAGGGCCTGGCGGGAAAAGATGACCTGGGCCACATCCTGCTCCTGGGAACGTGATCAGAAACGAGGCAAAGCAGCAGTAAGCAATGAGAAGAGGGTGAAAACAGAGATAGGAGTTGAGATGACAAGTCAGGGCAAAGTGAGTCTATGAAGATGGGGACATTAAGAATAGGCAAAAGCTATGAAATAGAGAAAGACGTACAGAGTAAGAGACAATGACAGAGAACGAGACCCAGTGAGAAGAGTGGAATTCCACAGAGAAAATCCATTAACTTGCACCCATGGTCTCTAGGGCCATCTTGGATCTAAAATCAACATCCGGCTTCAATTTCTAGAAGCTGTTACTCAATGATGGTCCTGTTGTTTTTGGTTTTCACGAATACTGTCTCCAACAGTGTATTACACATATGCTTTTAATAAGGCATCCCACCCCAGCACAAGCGAGCTGAAGTCTTGATCCTGTGCCATCAAGAAAGCATACTGCAAACACTCTGAGACGCACGTGGGGGCTCAGTCGGTGAAGCGACTGCCTTCGGCTCAGGTCATGATCTCAGAGTCCTGGGATCAAGCCCCACATCGGGCTCCCTGCTGAGCAGGGAGCCTGCTTCTCCCTCTCCCTCTGCCTGCCTCTCTGCCTACTTGTGCTATCTCTCTGTCAAATAAATAAAATCTTTAAAAATAAAAAATAAATAAAACACTCTGAGAGCAAGGTGCCCAAGGTCAGAGGTCAACAAAGCAGAGGTCAGACCATTCAGTTGCCAGGGTCTCACAGCCACTCTCCTATACACTATGCCAGGGAGACAAGTGAATTGGAACGGATGTTACGCGGTATGAAATAAACATTAACAAAATGGTTAAAAAGGGGTGGCAAACCCGGTGACAAAATTCACGCAACAACTAAAACTTACAACTAGATGAATCATCAAATAAAAAGAGACTAATGGTATGAGTGTGGAGAGGAAGGCTAGAAATCTCTCGAAGTCTATAAAAATAAGGGGAGATGATAAATGAACAACATGCCACACAAGAAAGACACACCCTTTAAAAGGTGAGAGGTAGTTTTAAAAAGATAAGGCATTCTTTAAACATCAGGTATTCATTGAGAATGCCGAAGAGCTTCAAAACTGGTCTAGTAAAAATACTCTGCAGACAGACATCAAGGAGAGGAGTAGAGCCTCACGCAGAAGGTCCCCGGTGCCAGGGCCAGACCCCGGGCACAATCAAAGACGAACCACAGATCTGTCACTTAGGGAAATGAGATGCAGCTTTATTATTTTCTCTAATTATAAAATACACACTTTGTGTAAAATTTCCAAATAGTACAAAAATAAATATTTTAGAAAATGTGAGTTTCCCATACCTCAGCCTCTGGAGATAACTGGTGTTAAGGTTTCAGCGTGTACCCGCCAAGACATCTGTACACACGTTTTTTATTACCAAACACACTCTCATGGTACACTCACTCTACGACTTGCTTTTTGTCTCAACCTATTTCTCCTGTATTATCACATAGAAACCAGACAGGTGCTGGACTGCTGCATGCTTTTCACGGGAAGGATGTAGCAGTACACGTGACCATTTTCCAAAGACAGACATAAACACTGTGGGCGTTTTTTTTTAACTAACACAAACTTTTTGGTGAACATCACGGAATATACATCTCACACATTTGTAAGACTATTTCTGTCACGTAAATTCCTGCAAGTATTACCATGAAGATGACACCAATTTGGGGACAGCAAGCTCCAATGATCAGGGCAAGCCAATTAAGATTCTAAATCCAACACTGAGGCGACAGGACAGAGTAAGGATCCAGCCAGGAAATGGAACACTAAGACTGAGCCAGCAAAGTCCTGAGCCTCTGGACCATCCTGGTGAGGAAGAGACGCACACAGTCTCCTGGGAGGGTGGGGGGCAGGTGTGCACTCTGCGATCTTCTGCCCTCAAGCCCGTCGGAGGTCCCCATCTGCCTCCAGGTCTGAACAGCCTGTCTCTGACAACAGCCCATCTGGGGGCCAGAATGCAATGTGTGGAATAGAAAGCGGAGAAACTGAGGCATACAATTAATGAGAAAGAGAAAGACAATGAAGATACAGAACGATTTTTCTTTAAAACACAGATTTACCTGTTGCATAATGTAGCGAAATGGCACTGGATTTCATAGTGATCCCTCGAACCTGCTCATCCTCTCTGCTGTCCATGTACCTTAACTGTAAAAATGTAAAAACGCAACATACATATCCTTACTTCTCAGTGAATGTTAACATTAAAATGGATCGAGTGGGACTTTTGATTTAAACACATAATTTTTAAACTCAAAGCCCTCCGTACTTTTTACAAATGGGGAAGGGCCGGAGAACTTTCTGAATGTACTCCAGTATTGCTGGGCCAGGAAGGGGCAGGTACTCCGTGAACAAGTCACAGAAAGCAGCACGCGGGGGAATTCCTCCTGCACATCCCGAACACAGCCACTCTTTCCCGACTCCTAGGTCATTTGACAAAGTCCCACCAAAGACCAAACAGAAGGTGTTTAGAAGCATGAGGAGCCCTCACTCCTTTTCCCAAATTCGCAGATTTTAAACATGTCTTTTAAAAAAGAATGGTATGGTGGAAGGCATTTCTAACATGACCAGCGAGCTGATGGCTTTCATCATTCTAAAGCCACACACGAGGGCCCGCCTCGTTCTCTGGGCCCCGCAGCACACGGACTGGGGCGCAGCGTGACTCACGGAAACACTACTCCTCTTCACCCCTCGGCCACCCCCTCGGCCTGCGGGCCTCGCTCACTTCCTTCCTCCCTCTCCAGGACGGCTGTCCCTTGCCCTGGCTTGTTTCTCGCCACTGTGACTCCTCTGAAAAATTCTTCGCCTTTACAATGACCCACTTCCCTCATTCAAATGCTCTGGGAATAACTTTCTGATGTGGGAGTGCCACACTGACTCATCCCGCACCAACTCCCTACTCCGCTGACAGCCTTCCACGCCCCAAGCGCTGGCCACACCAAACCCCTGAAAGCTACAGTGACCTCGGCCAAACACAGCATCCCTTCTACTCTTCGGTCTTCCTGACTTCAGTGTGGCATCAGGCATAGCTATGGACCCCTTGTGCAGGTGTGCCACACACACACGGGAGATCCTTCAGGAGTCTGCAATCGCCTAGCTCCCGTCCTAGCTCTCCTGAGATGGCACTGTTGGCTCCCCTTCACCTCTCTGACCTCTGAGGCCTTCCTCCAAAGTCTCAGGCCCTGCTCATTCTTCTACACACTTTTTAAGCACTGAGTTGACAGAAAAAACCGAAAGCAAAAGAACAAAAAAAGAACAAAAACAGCAAAAAGCGTAACAATACAGTGAACACCTGCATGTGTGCCATCCTATTTAAGAAAGCAAGCAAGTATCTGTGTTACTTTTGGCATCCCCTGTGCCCCAGCTCAGAGTTAACTACTATCCTAAATTTTACCCTGTTTATTCACTTGCTTTCTTTTTATTTTTAAAAATGTGTGTATCACTAAGCAACATACCATAAAGAGTTGCAGGTTTTAGTCTTTAGACGAACAGAACCACACCCTACACACACACACACACACACACACACACACACACACACACGGTACTGTCACTTTGTCTCTGCTCAACACCATGCTCCTGAGATTCGTCCATACTGACGGATAGTCACTCACTCATTCCCCTTCCTGCAGGACTCCCCATCACAAAGTCACACCGTCTTTATCCACGCTGTTTGTGATGACATGGGTGAACGGATTCCAGTTTTCTAAACTATCACTGAGCTGTCACTAACAGTCGGGCATCTGTCTGGTCTAGGTGGATGCCCACCGAGACGGGGACTTCCTGAGTTATTCAATGTGCACACCTTCAACATTCCTGGCTATTTCCACACTGTTTTCCAGACAGCCTGAACTGTTCCACAGTCTAAGGGGTGGACCGGAGCCTCTCCTGCTCTGCCCCCTCAGCAACACCAGAAACGGTCAGGCTATACTTTAAATCACATGGATGATAGTATTTTTCTAATTTACATCTCTCCGATTATGAGTGGGGTGGAGTAGCCATCCTTCTATGAGTTTACTGTGAGTTTCTTGTTCAAGATGTTTCTCCATCTTTTTAAGGGTTGTACTATAGATTTGTTCTGTTTTGGGTAAGAGTTATTTACAGTGGCACCTGCATGGCTCAGTCGTTAAGCGTCTGCCTTTGACTCTGGTCATGATCCGAGGGTCCCGGGATGGAGCCCTGCGTCAGGCTCCCTGCTCCGTGGAGGGTCTGCTTCTCCCTCTCCTTCTGCCTGCCACCCTGCCCACTGTGCTCTCTATCTCTCTGCCAAAGAAATCAAATCTTAAAAAAAAAAAAGTTATTTACAGTCTCTGAATATCAGCCCTTGGTAAGTTATGTGGCTTCTCTTTTCCCTTTCTCTATGGTGTCTCCCTAAAAAACAGATGGTTCTTAGTTGTAACGTAGTTGAGTTGTTCAAATGGTATTACATAATGGTATGTAACTCTTTGTCTTTTATAAGAAATCTTTTTTTAAAAAAGATTTTATTTATTTATTTATTTGACAGATCACAGGCAGGCAGAGAGAGAGGGGGAAGCAGGCTCCCTGCTGAGCAGAGAGCCGATGTGGGCCTCAATCCCAGGACCCTGAGATCATGACCTGAGCCGAAGGCAGAGGCTTTAATCCACTGAGCCACCAGGCACCCCAAGAAATCTTCTCTTAAGGTCATAAAAGTATTGCGCTGTATTATTTTCTACAAGTTTTATAATTTTGCCTCTCACATGTGAATATTTTAATTACGCGCAGTGTTCGGTAAAAGTCCAATTTTATGTATTTTCCATACAGACAACCAACTGACCAAGGACAAGGCAGGGAGCGGCTCGTCTTTTCCCTACGGATCAGAAACGCCAGCCCTGTGATAATCAGGACCCCTGTGTCTAGGCCTGCTTCTCTGGCCCCCGGTAAGCTTCATCCCTCAGCTAACTGCAAATCACGAGTCATCGCAGATCCCTCCTGAAAGTTGCTGTCCAGTAGGACACACTGCACACCCTACTCCTCTTCACATGCCTTTACAGATGAGTCAGTACTGGCCCTTTGTTCTGCAGGATTTTAGAATCAGCATGTCAAATTTAAATTTTAAAAAACTTGAAATTTTTACAAGAACTGCTTATAGGTCAACACGGAAAAAACTGTCATTTTAAAAATACTGAGTCCACATGAGCATGGTCTAGCTCTCCATTTATTTATGTTCTCCCCACTATCTCATAGGTACATTCTTTTATGCTATCTAAGTGCTGTCCTGTATTTTCTGCTTATTACTCACGAATACTCTTTTCAGCAACTTTTGCATCCTGAAGCCTGCTAAATTCTTATGAATATCCTAGCAATTTATCTGTATACTCTTCTGAGTTTTCTACAAAGCCATACCCCCTTTCCTAAAATTCATATTTTTATTTTTTTGCTTTATTGTTGTAGCACAACCTCCAGGGCAGCGGAGAGCAGAAGATGTAACACAACAAGCAGAAGGGAGAAGGAGCTGCTCTTGCTGTATCCCTGAACAGAAATGCAAAAGTGTCAACACTGCATCATTAAGCATACAGGATGATTTTCTGTAAACACTCCCTATCACACTGCGAAATTCCCTTCATGCCTACTTCGCTAAGAGGTTTTCCCAAAAAGGATACTGAATTCTACTATGTTTTCTGCATCTCCTGAAATGACAACAATATGGTGAAATGCGTTGAACCAAAACCTTGAATTCTCTGCGAGAAACTATTCAGCTATGAAGAACTAGCTCCTCACCCACGATTCCAGATTGTTTCTTAGTAATGCTCACAAGGTCTGCATGTCCCGCCCACGGCGGCCAGGGCACTGTCCCACCCCTACTCTTCCCGACTTCGGAAATCAGGGTGGGGAGCTGGACAGTCTTCCCCGCTTGCTCCCCACCGGGCTCCGGAATGGATGAGTGGAAGTGAGAGCATGTGTTCCCCGAAGGTGTGGTAGACGAGGGAGTTAAAATATTTGGACTTTAAGGAAAGATTCTGGCCAACAATTCCGTCTCCGGAACATCTATTTCCTTTCCTCCCGACCTCACCGCACTGAGTCCCGGCTCTCCCTCTGGAAGCCGGCTGCTGGGCAGTCACTTGTCTCGGGCCTCTTGCCCCTTCCCCACCCCTGCAACACTTTCTTCCCTGGTGGCTGGCACGTCCTTTTCCTTGCCTTTCCTCAATTTTGTGAGATATGTATCACTCACGTTAAAAGATGACCAGAAACTGTCTGTATTGCTAATATTTTTTAATAGACTATCTTTCTAGGGAAATTTTAAGTTCACAGAAGTGGCGACAGAGTACAGAGGCTCTCAAGCACCACTCCCAACACACTCACACGCAGTTTCCCTACTATTCACACCTTGTGTCAGTGCTAGTGTGGGACACGTTACACTTAATGAACCCGTACGGGTGTATCATTATGAACGGAAGTCACTCTTTACATGTGTAAACCTGTGTCCGCCTTTACTATAACAGAGGTGTTGGTTTTATCAATCTTTTCCAAGAACTGACTTCGGCTTCACTATCTTTTCTACAAAAAATTTGTTTTCTATTTCGCTAGCGTGTGCTTCATTATTTCCTTCCACCTACGTTAGAGCTGTTGCACTTTTCAAACTTCTCAGGTAGAGAAAGCACAAGCGGTTCCTTATCTCGCTCAGCCTGGTTTCCTCGGTCCCTCCGCATGGCACTTTTAGGCTAGTCCCCATGCCGCCTGCCTCCAAGGCCCGATTCTGACACCGGTCTCCTACAGCTACTTCCCTCTTCACTTCTGCTTCTCTGCTTCCTCTCCTCTCCGCTCCCAGTCACCTGATAAACTCTGCTGATCGTGCCCTAAATTCATTAAGGGAAGGAAGATCTCCATTTCTGTGTGGCCAGTAAGTCAGTCCATATCCTTTCATTCACAGCTGGAAACAGACATCTCTTTTTAAATTTTATTTCCTAAAACACTATTTTCAAAGATGCTCAGACTCCGGGAGCCCTCCCTTGGGACTTAAGTTAGCCTTCAAGTTCTCCCGAGACCCCACGTTCTCTCCACCAGCGATTTTTCCTCTCCTGGTGGTCTCCTGGCAAATGTTCCACTCAAATCAAGCACAACGCATAAATGATCCTTGATCCCCTTTGTCCACCTATCCCCCGGCCTGAGAGGGTTTCTGCATCTTCTCCTCAAACCACACAACTCACCCCCATGAAGAATCTCGTCCTCTCCGGGATCTTCCACAACTGTGCCAGGCTATCACTGGACTTGTCGCAAAGACTCACTTTTGCATTTATAAACTATTCATATAAGGCAATATAAAAATAACTTTTTCTCAACATCTATTTTATCTGGCTAAATAGATTAGCTGCTTCTTAGATACATAAACTGCACTTTACGCTTTTTCAGGATGTCTAAGACCAGAGTACACTGTAGACAGCTAATGCTTCTCGAAAGGAAACCAGTATTCATCAAACAGAGCACCTTACCTTGCCCGCCAGGCGGCTGGAGATGATCCCATTGCTGGATATAAGACAGTCGGCCAGGGTGGTTTTTCCTGTTAAAGCAACAACATTCACTCAAATCTCTTTCTCTAAGCACCTGCTTAGAGTTAAGTTCCAAGTGTGAGAACTGGCTTCACAGAGCTCTCCTACTCGTCTACACAGAGCGAAGCAAGAGCTCATGAGCATGCAGACTTCCCAGCAGAACCACCTGAGAGGACACAGACCTCAGCGCTCCAAGTGCTGTGATCTGTGCCCCCGCCCCGAGGCGTCTCGTCACCCCTCACCTGAGAAGTTGTCAGCTGATTTTTCTTTTCCCCAGTGTACAGTTGTTTTGTGTTTTTGTTTTTTTAAACAGAAGCATCCTGTACAGAGTCAAATGCAGACTTCTAAGAGATGAGAGAAACCACCATGCCAGTCGAAAGAGAACTGATAAGCATCTATGTAGCGAGTAAAAATCTGTCCTACAAGAATCTGACTAGTTCATCATCATTATTAACCACCTGGTATCTCGTAACAGTGATCATGCTATGGACGTACACTCCCCACAGCTCAGAATGGCAGCGGAGAGCAGGGCATTCACTTTTGTCTCCGAATAGCATACTGGGTAAACCACCACCAAGAAACAAAACAAAATCTTCTGCCATACTTCCCCACGTATAGCCTTGGCTGGCGGCTGCCAGTTAAACTGTCTTAAGAAAATACTTAGCAAAGAAATTCAGGAAATGTATCCTTGGCTCCCGCGAGGGGCTTCAGCCACACTGCAGCTCTCCCCAGGTCACACAGGCTCCAAACCTAACGCTAGGGATCTACCGTGGCAGAGAGAAATGTCTGCACACTCGAGGGCACACTCAGTCTCACACAAGGTTTTATGAAGTTTGCACAATTGGCAGTGGCGGCTACTGTTTCAAGAGTGCGGCTTATACAGTTACCGCCGCTGGGCTGAAGTTTCCTTTAAAACAAGTCCGAAAACACTCCGGGAACTTGAGCAAAACCACGGCAGCTGTAGTGGCACAAACCAGAAAGCAACCGCGGGAGCTCTGACAGGCTCGAATGGACCTCTCACGTGTCCGCACAATCCTCGGACAGCACGTCCCCACGATCCGGCGGAGGAGAACGCATTCTCAGTATGGCAAGCATGTACCCCCTGGAGGTTAAGTGCCCAGAAAGCACTACCTTTCAGCACTCTGGCTCTGGCCCTGGGACCAGACACCAGGTGACTTAATTCACAAAGCAAAAGAACAAATGCTTTTTATCAAACTCAGGTCCTCAAAATGTGAGCAGTCATTATAAAAACTCAAGGGGGCAGAGGGTCATGACGGATCTGTACATACTGCTCACTCTCAGCTGGCTTCAGGCACCTAGGGACCCGCCACTGCCCCTTCTCGCAGTTCCCACACTGCTGCCCTCAGCTACACCAGTGGCAACAGCTGCCTCACCGACCTCTTCGCCCCTTCGCCGTCAGGTGCACATGAACACGACCACCAGACTCGTCTGTCTAATGTGCTAATTACAACAGCCCTGCTTTGTTTTGTTCTCCCAACAGCTCCCCACCTAATAATAAATGTTAAAGATCATCTTCACAATGAAGTGTGTACCGCCCGAGGGCTTCTCGTTATCAGCTCATTTAACCCCCACAATCCTGTAAGGTAGGGAAGAGCTACATCCCAGTCTAGACGTTGCTTACTGAAGCTCAAAAAGGTGAAGTGAGTTGAACTGGAGTTTGAACTCGGGCTATCCAGCTCCAGGGCTGCAGTCCTTAAGCCTGACCCTGGGGCTTGGCTGGCATGAAGGGCTCTAGGAGCTACCACTCAGCCTGCCCCTCAGGAAAGAGATCTCACTTCACATACCCATTCCTGTCGCCTTGCCGTGACTACCTGAACGAAGAAGGAGTTTGCAATCGAGAGCAGGAAGCAAAGCAATAGTGTAAGAGTAGTGCCTGTTGGAAGCACACACATTATCCATTAGTATTTCCCCCCTTCCCCTGCCCTGTGCTTCCGTCGCCCACATTTCCTTCTTCCCTACCGATGTGTACATTTCCCTCCCACGATGTGTGTCCCACCTGCCAGCTCGAGTGTCTCTTCAACAGTCGCCTTTAATAAATACGGCATGAAGCCTCTTAACCGACTTCTGCCTTACCAATCCTCCATTCTCCCACCCCTCACAGTCCACGGTTTGCCCCTCACCTTGTGCCGCTCCACCCCCAAATCTCCTCTAGAGCTCTACTGCTGCCCTATTTATAAGTTCCGATCTTCTGACATATGAAGCAAAATAACTTGAATATAACAGATGTTCAGTAAGTACCTGATGAGTTCAACAGAATCACATAACACAGGCTCTGAAGACATGTCAAAACTACAGACTTTTTATACTACAAATGCATTTCAAAAACATTCACTTTAACTCAAGCTGTCATTTTTAAAAAAGCAATGATTCAGGGGTGCCTGTGTAGCTCAGTTGGTTGAGCATCCAACTGTTGGTTTCAGCTCAGATCATGATCTCAGGGTCATGGGACCGAGCCCCCACCTCTGGATCTGGGAACTGGGACCCCTGCTCCTTGCTCAGTGGGGAGACCCCTTGAGATACCCCTCACCTTGCTCTCTCTCAAATAAACAAATCAATAAAAATCTTTAAAAGGTAAAATAAAGTAAATTAGAAACAATGAAAATGCACTATATAGAAGAATGCTAATACTAGTTCATTTGAAACGCTTTATGGCCAGCGTCCCTGACATTAAACTTCTAAAGACATAGTTGCTTCTTAGCAAGCATCAGTCTCAAGGGCCCCCAGCTTCCTTCTGCTGACAAGTGTGTAGACACACCCCCTTAATTACTGAAAACAACCGATTTAGAAAAGGATTCTTACCATGGTCAACGTGAGCCAAAACGCAGATGTTCCTGATGTTAGCAGTGTTTTTCTGCAGGTGAATCATCTTATCCAAACTATTGAGCACCATGGTCGCTTATTTCCTGTGACTAAGAATTAGGGAGGTGTCACACGCGGCACCCGCGCCAAAGATCAGGGCCCAGCACTTTTCTTCCCTATAGTCTGGGGAGCTGACGCTCGACGGAGACACACCCACCCAGGCCCAAGTCCAGGCTGAGCCCTGAACCGGACGCCGGAGCGCGCGGGTGGCGTGCGGCTCGCTCAGTCTTTGGGACTGTCGGCGCGAGGCATCCCGCCGCTCACGGTCCCCCGGAGGAACGGTCGTCTGCAGGCGGCAGGGAGGCCGCTGACACCTGTCCCTTCCGCCCTCGATCGATCCCCACGCCCCTCATTCTGGCATTCTCGGGGCCGCTCACCGGAGACCAAAGTCCGGCTCCACCACCGCGCACGGCGCCCGCGTAAAGTTCCGGCTCCCACGCTCCCTAGCCACGCAGGTGCACTGCAGGGCTTTGGAAGGGAAGGAAAGCCCCCACTGCCCCGACCTTCCCTCCCTGGGGCCCGCCTCGCTGTCTCCGGGATCGCGCGTCCACACTCGCGGGGGCGGCGGTCTCCGGCCCCCGGCCCGCCAGCGCCCCGAGTCCCCGCCGCCGCCGCCCGCAGGCTGCCGAGGCGAACGCCAGGCGCCAGCGCGGGCCCGCACTCACACTCAGCGGCTGCAGCCGGCCCAGCTCCGTCCGGGTCCGCCGGGCCCAGCCCTCACCCCCGCCACACCGCACGCGTCGCGGCGCCGGCTGCCCTGAGGTCCCGGACGCGCGCCTGCGCCGGGGGGCGGGGCCGGCGGGCGCACGACCTCTGACCCGCGCGCGTCTCTGACGCGCCGGAAGCCGGCGCTGCGTCTGTCTCCCGGGCGTCCGTGTTGCCCTGACGACCACGGGCTCGGCGGCGGCGCGGAGCTGCAGCTTCCTAGGGCCCCCGGGGCGGCCGCCCGCAGCCGCGAGCATGAGGAGCCGGTGTCTGTGTCAGATCTGCACCTGCGGGTAAGGAACGGCCAGCGCGGCGGCGGCCCGGGGCGCGGGTGGCCGGAGAGGAGGGACGCCGACGCTCAGCCCGCCGCCGCCTGCCCTGGCTCCCGAGCTCTTAGACTCCCGGGCCCGGTGCAAAGGGAGCGCCGGCGGGTCCGGCGGAGGCTAGGAGCGCAGGAGCGGCCGGTCCTCAGGCTGCCCGGGGGTGGGATCGTTCCCCGCCGGGAGACTGGGTGCTCCCAACATCTCAGGGGGAAAGAGGAAGAAATAATAGGACGCAGTGCAAGTCCATGAGCTTTCACCCCGCGCTGTGCTTTCTTGCACCTGCTGCTTTCCATCCAAGCCCGACCTTGTCCCCCGCCCCCCCAGGCCGTGCTCCCTCAGGGACCTGCCTGACTGAGAAGGGACTAGCCTCCACCTGGAAACCCAGGATGGATCTGGGAGCCCTGCCTGACAACGTCCTGCCCCCTGTAAACACACTCTTCTCCCTCAGCTTCCCTGTTGGCCCAGGGATCGGATCACTGCTGAGTAAATACCAGAAGTCTATCGGTTCCGCGGAATGAGTGCCCCTGTGGCCATGGGAAGTGAGTGGACTGGGATCCATCAAAGCTGTCGTGTTAGGACTTCAAAGTTGGTCATTTAATTGGATAGCTCAAGATGTTCAAAGCGCATTAAAAACATTAAAAAGTAGAGATCGTCAGAAAGTTGTTTCTAGAGATTGAAAACGTTGGGACAGGAGACTTTTGATTTCCTTTATAAGCTTCTCAGTATTTGTTTTGTTATGATGTAAATTATGTCTTTGCTGGAAAATAAAGCTAAGAACAACCAGACATCCAACGCTTTGACTTGATTCTTGTAACTCCTGCACCCATATCAGAACCTCCAGGCATGACCTAAGTACCTTGTCACTGATTTTCCCAAGAGCTCATGTGTGGTACTAAGTCCCTTCAGCACTTCCCCAAAGCCTCCATTGTCAGCCAATAATCCCAAATCTCTCGATTCCTCTGACTTTGAATTTCCCTGAATACCCTGGGACACCACCTCTCCACTCTTCTCTGCACTGCAATCCTTCCTGCTTGTCCAGCAACCTTCAAGCAAGGTGCTCTATCTCTCTTATGTTCTTCCTGACGGTTCAGTGGGTCCAGACATCCTGGCCAGTTCTGATTTCATGTCCAGAGCATATGCATGTTCTTCAGATCCTACCCTCCCTGAGCTTGTATTATTAGCCCTTGTACATAGTGCGGCTCCACCAATGAAACTGGATCTGAGAAGCTGACCTCACATTTCAGCATTGTGGGATGCTACTTCTCTGTTGCTGGCTTGGGTTTTTCTGTCTGTTTTGTTAAGAGCTTTTATGACTTTTTTTCTGAGTATGAAATGAATATACACGAGGCATGGTATGGAAATGCAAGGCAAAAAATATAGAATATAGTGAAAATCCCTCATAATCCTAGTCCCCACAATAAATGTTCTTTAAGACTTGTTTTACACGTCCTTTAAAAGGAAAGCGAAAAGCACAGCATGCCATACACGCTATCCTACAATCCACTTTCTCACTGTTTACATTTTCCGCATCCTGCAATGGCCACACCTACGGGGCAGCCCCGTTCCCTGCAACCCCCTGTGCTATCGGCTTACATGATACATTGGTCAGGGCTCCTCATTAGGGACAATATAAGCTACTGTGGCCTAGTCCTGAAATAAAAGAACTTACTAAGGAGTATATGTAGCTCACAGAACTGTTGGAAGAACTGAAGAAACAGTTTTCAAAATAAAAGGAAGAATTCCCCCCAAATCTCACCTCAGAACTGGGCTGCCAGGGGAGCCACTGCCTCGGCCAACTCGGCCAACAAGCAGGAAACTGCAGCCGAGCTGTGGGCCTCAGAACGACCCCTTACCGCCAAGCTCAGGGAGCTGCAGGTCAGGAAGCCTGCTCTAGCCTGTCTGTCCCTCCCCCCAAATGGGAGCTGGGCTCCTCCTCTCTCCCTGGGTAGCACTGAGTCCGAGTAGCAAGGGGACATTCAACACGTGAAAGCTAAATTGTGTTGAAACTGCTGGCAAGGGGCCTCAGGGACGTGCTTGTGAGCTTTTCAGCTTCTTAGTATAAGGAGACCCACTAAATCTTTGTCAGAGGAAAACCAGAGTTTCCACTATGAAGGATATACCATCATTTTTTCTTGTTTTGGTAAATACCGTTGTAGAATAAACAGAAGGTATTTTGTGTCTGTCTTTTAGGAAAGCTGCTTGTGAATTTAGAGATTCTGTGTGTATTGAAGGTCTCTCTGATTAAGATGCGGTTATCGTAAAGTGTTTTTGGAAGTCAAAATAATCTTATTAATTTATGTTTGCGCAGGCGACATCACTGTCCCCATGGAACCACAAGGATTTATGAAAACTCTGGCGTATCTTATCCAACCACTGAATATCTGGAAAAATATCCCACCTATGACAACGTTCTTCCACCTCCGAGTCTTAAGCCCAAGCAAGAATTGCAAGCATGCCGTGGTAAAATGGAAGGAATAACAACATTTAAGTAAATATTAAACTAACTGCTTTACATGTTTCTCTCTCAACTCTTCTGGTCTTAATAAAGTTTTTTAACTCTTTAAGGTGAACTATTAAGTTGATCAAAGTTGAACAATTTCAAAAAGCAAGGACCTAGTCGAATCAGAACTTGAAAAAAACAAAGATGAAAATTAAGTTAGAATGACAGAAAGTAAGAAGGAAAAAGGCAAATAAAAAGTTTTATGGATTTTTTTTTTTTTAACCACGTAAAATCTCTTAAGTCTACCTGCTTTCTCCTGTCACCTCCAGCTAGAGGAATTCAGGAACTTCCTGGTTTTTTTCTGTATCTACTCTAGTTTTTACCTCCCTCATCTGTTTACTGTACTTCAGCCTGCAGAGATGATCTTTTTAAAATACAGTTCTAGGGGCGCCTGGGTGGCTCAGTTGGTTAAGCGACTGCCTTCGGCTCAGGTCATGATCCCAGAGACCCGGGATCGAGTCCCACATCGGGCTCCCTGCTCGGCAGGAAGCCTGCTTCTCCCTCTCTCACTCCCCCTGCTTGTGTTCCCTCTCTGGCTGTGTTTCTCTCTGTCAAATAAATAAAATCTTTAAAAAAATAAAATAAAATGCAGTTCTAATCCAATTACCTCCTTGCTTAAAATATTTATACTTCCTCATTGTATTTACTATATACAGGAATCCCTTCATGGCTGGGTCCCAAGCTGCTTCTCTAATTTATTTTCACTGTGCTCTTTAAGGCTCACATCCCATAGGACATTTTTTATTTCTTGAAAATATCAGGATTCCCTTGCCATGGAGCCTTCCAATATACTAATTTACTAACTTGGAAATTTCATCCCAGTTAATGCCCATGTAACCTATAGATCTCAACTCAGTTATCACTCTGAAATCCTCTGGCACGTGTGTATCCTGTTCTCAGGCTGGGTAAAAGTCCCCTATGGAAGCCCTCAAAGCATCTTCCTATTATTTATCGTAGATCCATTTCAGAGGCCCATGCAAGCAGAGACTGTGTCTATTCTTATCTTAGCATTCTATTTCCAGAAATCTAGCATGATGCTTGCTAGCACATAGGAGGTACTCAGTATTTATTCAGTGGATAATAGGCCAAAAAAAATCCTCTTAAGCCTAAACTCCTCATTTGGACTTAGCTTTTTTTTTTTAATTGTTTTGTATCTTGGTCAATGGATTAATTCTTTCCTTTATTCTGTTAATGAGCACACCTTATTCAAGTCACAATCTTAAATGTTAAGTACAAAAAGATCAATAAATAGAGCTTTCTGCTTTCAAGGGACACATCAGATTTCTATAATTTGGGGTTTAAAAATGCTCTATAAAAACTTTAATTTTCTGTGTTATCCATTTTCATATCATTTTAGATCAAGCTTATTTTACTTGCATGTGCAAAGATTGCATCCTTCAAACTTGCAGTTCAGTACTGCTCCCTTTAACATTGCAGTCAGCTCTTGTACTAATAGTGCTTCAGTGACTCCTGACTTCTGTAGGTATGTGGTTCTTCCACAGAGCTGAAAGATCTTCCGTAGCCCTCAGACTTGATGTGCTTTAGAATCATCCAGAAGGCTTAAAATTGCAGATTCCAGAGATCCACCTAAAACAGTCAATAGATAACGGGATGGACCCCAGGAATCTGCATTTTTAACCAGCGTCGCTGGTCCTTCTGTTGCCGTAGACTCAGTACTGTACTGATCCCTAGGGGTGACGTGGGACGTGAAGGGCTGTGCCCTCCTGTGGTTTACAGCCTTGTGAGGATGGCAGTTGAAAAACAAAAATGCAGATAAATAAACAAGATACAGATTAAAGCAAATGAGATGAAGAAATGGAACGACCAAAACAGCAGACGGGCGTGGTTGCTCTCCGCTCTGCCTTGCCCTCCTTGATTCTTCCTCGATGCCTTATGATTCGTCATGGAGATTAAAATAGATTCCACAAGACGTACATTGGTTGAACAAAGATTTTGTATTTGACTAGTTCTAAATGTTAAAATTGGGAAAGTATAACCTGCTGTATCTTTCTTTAAAAAGGCAATTACTGTTCAGTTCTGAGGTTGTCAGTTTCCCTTCATAGTAAACAAACAAGCAAAACCAAAAGAAAGAAAAAAGATGTCCCAACTCCCAAATGGCCTGGTTATGCCAATAAAACTAAAATTTCCATTTCCATTTCTTAATGCATCATCTCTACACTGAGTAAAACATTGCATCTTTTTGTATTTTGACTGGGGAACTAGCAGTATTTCCAAGAGCCTCATGCAGGGGGCTTAGAGCCCTTCCTTCACTCCCAGCAGCAGGAGACTCAAGGGTCCTCATACACTCTCCTCGACTAGAGGAAGAGGCTGTGCAAAGTGCAGGCGTCTAGATGCACAGAGGACTTTGGCCCTTTGCAGCACGCGGTTGCAGTGCGGTTCAAGGGCTGCTGGAGTCGGCGGGGAGTCTGCCCTGGAAGGACGGCTGTGGACATGCCCTCCGGTAGGGGCCATCTCTGATGACTAAGAGTATATTTACCCATTACCACTTCTCCATAGAACGCTGCTTTGAGTTTGCAGGTACACTTTCTAACATTTAACTAATCAAGCTAGAGAAACCAAGACTTGTAAGCTTTCTCTCCGTCCTCTCCTGGATTCTTCCACTCCCTGATTGCCTTTTAGCCTCTGTCCCTCTAGCTGGTATTTAGGAAGAACAAAGAACGACTCAGATGTCTTGAGAATAAGAGGTATGTGATTTCTACTATTAATTTATTAAATAATACGTA
This sequence comes from Spilogale gracilis, assembly GCA_004023965.1. Taxonomy (NCBI): domain Eukaryota; kingdom Metazoa; phylum Chordata; class Mammalia; order Carnivora; family Mephitidae; genus Spilogale; species Spilogale gracilis. The sequence goes on from PITA01007953.1 coordinate 26,300, forward strand.
GGAAGCGCTTGTTAAGTGCTGGGCCCTACGCTAAGCACTTGGGACAGAGCCCTTAGGGGAGCAGTCATGATCTCCTGCTCATAGATGTCACTCAAAGTAAACACAGAATCGCCCCAGGCATGAAGTCCATGACGGACGGGCACAGCGTGCCTTGAGAGCCAGAATAAAAGATTCGACTTTATCAGGGAAATGAGAAGAATGGGTGAAATCCTGAAGTATGTGCGGCAATTAACTGGATGGCATGGGAGAGGAAATGCGCAGAAAGCAAGAGGAAGCGGCAGCAGCCAGAGAAGGAGCCACGGGGGGCCTCTGGGCCACATGTGGTGTTTTGGGCTTCCTTCGCGCAGTAAGACGCCACTGGAGGCTTCTTTTCTTTCTCATCTGTCTGCCTGCCCGCTTGCCTTTTTTTGAGTGGTTGCAGAAAGGGGTTAGGGGAGAGGCTAGGCAGCTCAGGGCTGGGATGACTTGTCAGATTTACACGTGAAAGGATCACTTTGGGCAGCCGGGTGAGGAGTTGATTTGAATCAGCTATTAGGGGAGCTTGGACTACTGGGAACATACAGTGAGATGTGAAGGGAGAAGACGGTGAGATTTGCGAGCAGTCTAGGGGGTGAAAGCGATAGGAGTTGATGAGGAAGCAGCGGCCACGGAAGGGAGGGAGCTGAGATGTGAAGGGTGAGAGCCGGGCCTCTGTGCCGCTGAAGAGGTGGTGAGGCCCTTCAGGATGATGGGGCACCAGCAAAGGGACCAGTTGGGTGGGGGCGTGTGAAGGTTTGAGGTGCCATCGCAAATACAGGTAGGGAGCTCAGGGAAGGGTCTGAGCTGAGATGTAAATTGGTGCGTCATTTCTGTTTCGTAGTAATTGAATTTGTGGGAGTAGAGCTGTCTTCGGGGAGAGCGCCCGAGAAGAGGAATGTGTGGAGGCCCAGTGTTGAGGAACCCCCAGCATTTAATGGCGGAGGAGAGGGGGGTGAAGCTGCATCAGAGACTGAGGAGAAACCAACAGGAAGGCAGGAAGAGAGCGTCTCCTGGAGACAGGGAGTGGGCCTAAGGAAGAGGAGGGCTGCGGACACCCTAGGGAGCCATCCTAGGGAGCCATCCTAGGGAGCCATCCTCGGGAGCCATCCTAGGGAGCCATCCTCGGGAGCCATCCTAGGGAGCCATCCTAGGGAGCATTCCTAGGGAGCCATCCTCGGGAGCCATCCTCGGGAGCCATCCTAGGGACGCAGGCACGGAGAAGGCGCTGAGACCCTACAGGCGGTGCTGGGCCCGGCTTGGTGCGGGTGGATGGGGCTGAGGAAGAGGAGCCAAGTCTAAGACATTATATCCTGAGGAGGAGACGGGCTCAGTGAGGTTTTTGGTTTTTGGAGTTTAAATAGAAAACAGTGATTAATACAAGACATAAATAGAAAATAGTGATCAATACAAAATGACTTAAACCAATCAGACGAGTGACACAGTCAGTAGAGTTCAGCGGCAAAAAACACAGTTGTGAAGACGTGTAGTCATAGTGGTAGGAGCTGACGTGTACAAGCCCTCGTACACACGTGCATGCATGTGTGTGCGCCAGTCCTTAAAACAACCCTCCGAGCTAGAGGATGTGCTTGTCCTGGTTTAGATACAAGGAAGCGAGGACCCAGACGGGTTAGCTAAGTTGCCCAAGGTCATGCATCCAGTGAGCGACAGCCAGGGTTTGGACCCAGGCAGTCTGGTCTGGGTCTATCGCCTGCACCTCACCAGACGGCCCCAGTGTCCGCGGCACCATTTGCCACAGAATGTTCTAGCGTGCCCAGGGTGGCTGGATTGCGCCATGGCTCTCCTCCACGGCAAGGGCTCTCCGGGGTCCAGAGACGAGTCAGGATCACATCCATGCTATGCATGTGATTTATGACTGAAGGACAGAGTTTACATATGAATTATTTAATTGATTCTTTAATAACTAGCAGGAAGACAGCATGATTTCAATAAGAGGAAAGCATGCCCTATGACCTTGGTTTCTAAGTAGGATGAATAAGGATTTTGACAGTGTAGTCGTAGGGGATATATTTAAAAGTTTTTTCTTAGACTCATTAAATCTTTCATGGAAGATTTCCTTCTAGGTCAGGAAAAAATTCAGTTACTTACAGATTTTATTTCTGTAAGATCCAATCAACTGAAGACCCACATCATAATGATGTTTGAAAACTAGGATCTTTGACATATATCTTAGGATACTAGTCACCGGATAGGACATAAAGAAATTAAATTACTGGGGTGCCTGGGTGGCTCAGTTGGTTAAGCGACTGCCTTCTGCTCAGGTCATGATCCCGGAGACCCGGGATCGAGCCCCACATCGGGCTCCCTGCTCAGCAGGAAGCCTGCTTCTCCCTCTCTCGCTCCCCCTGCTTGTGTTCCCTCTCTGGCTGTGTTTCTCTCTGTCAAATAAATAAAATCTTAAAAAAAAAAAAAGAAATTAAATTACTTCTCTCAAGTATTTTATCAATTATAACCTTTTTAATATCTTTTTAGACTTTTCAACTGAAATAAGCCTTGAAAATTTCAATACTGCTTTGGAATAATTAGAAATAAAGGAACCTGTGAGGCTATGTTTCGAACTTATGTATTTCAGATCGGATTATCGTCCTTATGAGATAGTCAGACAGCCTCGCCATGTACCAGAAGAATACAAACCAAAACCAGGCGAGATTGATCTTGGCACTACCTACAAACAGGATTTTAATTCTTACAAAGTGCAGCCTGTGGCCATAGTCCGGCCTTTGGAGAGACAACGAGTTAAACAAGGGAAGGTGGACACTGTTCCAACCTATAAAGGTAACTTGCCTTAATTTTAAAGGTGAAAGAGCCAAAAAAAATGAAGGCTCACTTCCATCCAATGCCAAATCATAATTTGGTGTGTTACCAGACTTAGTTCTCACAGCCTAGGAAAACTTTTTTTGCTTCGGTCAACATAGTAGAGCGAAAAGAAAGACCATATGCCTGATTGACAGTTCAAGACCTGGAATTTCTATCCAAATCTAGCCACTAAATTCATTTTCTCTCCCTAAAAACATACACAGCTGACCCATAAACAATGTGGTTTGAGCCATGTGGATCCACGTATGTGTAGATTCTTTTCGAGAAATACAGTCCGGTCCTGGAAATGTATTTTCTCTTCTTTCTGAGTTGCATAACATTTTCTTTCCTCCAGCTTACTGTTGTAAGCATACAGCATACAATACATGTACCATACAAAATATATGTTAACTGCTATGCTGTTGCTAAAGTTTCTAGTCAACAGTAGGCCATTGGTAGTTTGGGGGACTCAACGTCATGCGCAGATTTTTGGCTGCAGAGGGGTGCAGTGCCCTCAACTCTTGTGTTGTTCAAAGGCTCAACCGTACACACAGAGGAGGCCATCGGACAGGCATTATGTCATGTCATGCCACATTTATTTGGCACTGTTCCTTTTTTTTCCATTCCAGAATGACTTAACCATTAAGTTCTGAACCAACTGATAAAGCAAAAGCGTTATCAGATGGAGAACCAAATACTTCCTTTAGAGTGATAAAGACTAGGGTGAAGGATAAAGCAGATGCTTCCTGATACTGAACTCAGAAGAAAACAGGCTTATCCACCCACCGACAATGTTGGACCACTGCTGGGGACCAGCCTCGGCAGAGATGTGGGTCCCAAACCAAGGGATGTCTGGCAGGCAAAGTAATGACTCGGACATGGAGATCTGATGCAAGCTGACAGACCCGAGGTCAGTCAGGAGAGACCTATGAAGCAGGCTCTGCCTTATGGCTCTGGCTCTGGCCCTGGTTCTGGTCCTGGCTCTGGCTCTCACTTCGCAGGCTCTCTGGCTATCAGCCTCTCTGGATCTCAGCTTCTCTGGATCTCTGGATCTCTGGCTCTGGCTCTGGGCTCTGGCCTCTGGTTCTGTCTCTGTCTTTCTCTTTGGGCTCTGGCCTCTGGCCTCTGCTTTTGTCTCTGTTGCTCTCTACTTTTGTCTCTGCTTCTGTCTCTCTTTCTGTCTCTCTGCTTCTGCCTCTGCTTTTTGTCTCTTTCTGCTTCTCTCTCTGCTTTTGCTTTTGTCTCTCTTGACTGTCAAGGGTCCCAGTTTTATTTATTATTTCAGATGAGGAGGTTGGGGGATGCAGTTAGGTTAAAGTTTAATACAGTGATTTTTGATTACACAGTGTCTTTGTTAGAGAAACATAGTGCTTTGATCAGTGAAACATGTTTTTGCAGGTGCACCTATCTACAGTTCAGAGTTAACTCCCTAAGCCAAACCAAGGACATGTTGCTCAGTAAAGTTTTTTTACAGTTTCTACATTTGGTGCCTAGACAATAAAGGGCAGAGTAATGATACGGTGTTTTTTAAGCAGGTCTTACAAACAAGAAGGCAATTGAAAGGCTTAGATGAGTTATGTACAAAGCTTTAGCTACATTATTAATACAATGACCAAAAGTTAGTCTGTTTGGCATCAAGGAGAAAAATAACTTCTTTTGCAAAGGTAAAAGCATTTGTTCAAGCCTGTTTTTCATGACTGGGTACAGAACTCTTATTTATGGATCCTTTGTGTGTGTGGCAATGTCCTTGTTAGTATAGTTTTATTTCTTATATTAAGCCCTTTATTTAACCATTTACGAGCCTTGACAATCTCCTCCACAGAGCTGTAGGATATTTAAGATTAAAGTATTTTTAATGATGGTAAGTAGAAACAAAAGCATTTACTTGATTAAGTGAAGTAAGAAGAAATAGTGTCAAAGAATTCATGGTAGATAAACAGACAAGGAACAATGGAAACAAATATTTTTTGGTGTGGATGATCGCTACTTTGCAGAGCTCCCTCACTTTGAGGGAGGATCATGGCTCTCCGTGCCTTGGATGAGCGCTTGCCCAGATGCACGTCCCAGGGACACAAAGGACATATTGCCCCGGCCCACAGGTATGTGGCTTTCCAGATTCTTGGCGGGGAAAGCCCAGAGGGACTTTCATCCACATTCACGGGTACCTCCACCAAAGTTTTTGGTGGCTTGCGACATGGCGGGAGGGGCGGATCACGCCGTCCCCGACAGACCACCACCTAGGAGACCAGCTCCCCTAAGACTTCCAGCATGGAAGAAGCGTGAGAACACCTTCTCCTCCTCGGCAACTGACTTGAAAGAGTGAGGGGTTGGGCTATGATGGCTAGTTTCTTTCCAAAAATCATCCTGATTTTAAAATACTCTATTGCTTTTGCAGAGTGGGGCCTTTGCTTAAAGATATCTTGTTAGTACCTGTTATTTTTGGTTAACAATGTAATTGCATATTTAAGTTTATATCCTTTTTATTAGGTGACATAGCTGAGGGGTGAGTCCTTACATAAAACCCTTTTATAAAAGTGATGCCACCCACAATAAAAGCAGCGTTTTACAGTCTAAGTAGACAACAGCTGAACGCATATGCACTCTTGAAATTGCCCTAACCAGTTCAGTGGGTTAGTGAATGCAGGCTTACGGGGACGCTATGATCTAGAATGTAGAAGCAGGGAGGTCAGGAGCATTGTGCTTTCATCTTTTGGGCTGTGAACACATAAGATGCTACACAAGGAACCGAGTTTTAAGACAATTTATACGGTGAACAAGTGTATGGTCACCATAGAGCACGGAGCTAACTACAGGTCGTACACTGCTGTGACAGTGGGGCCTAAAAAATATCCAGTGAAAACAACTGGGTCTTTTAACAACCATAGTAGGAATTTCTTTTCTTTTTTTGTCCTACAAGATCTAGCAAAAAATATCCGTAATATTGATAGTCCCTGATGCTGTGATGATTACATATCACACACACACACACACACACACACACACACACACACACACACATTCACTAGTTTCTCCTTACCTGGGTTTCCTGTAGATTTCCATACTTTCACCCCCATAATCCAACGTTGAGGCTTCCTGGGGCCCCTCTGGTTTTCTCGCTTCTGGCCTCTCCTGGTGAGGAAAGGTTATCTTTGCATTTCCAGGTGTAAGAGCCTGAGATAATCGATATTAAGGGCCAAGACTGTGCTCTAGGTTTTGTAGAGAACTATTTATGGACAGGTCTATACCTGACGAGAAATCACAATGAGAAGAGACTCTCTCACTATCCACGGAGAATCAGAGAACAGAGGAAAGACAGAGGGGTTGTGATAGAAAGAGAAAACCCTGTAAGGCTGTGGCGAGAAGGTAACATCTAGATTCCATAGATGTGGTTATGAGACAGGTTAGTCTTAGACAGAAAGAAATGTATCTGCTCCCAGCAGCCTCGGGTTAGAAAGTCATTTATACTGAAAGGTAGATGATGAAAACAGACGAGCACTGCATTTGGTAAATGTTTTAAGGAATACTCTGATATGTGCTGGGCACCGTAGGGAATACCGACACAGATCTGAACTGAGCATGGTTATTAACAGTTAGATACTTTATGGTTGAGGAAAAAAAGCACTATAGCATAAAAAATTAAATAACCACACTAGAAATAAATATGTGTTATCACTAGGGAGGAGGAGAATTCGCTAGAAAATTAATGGAACATGTCATATCTCAAAAATTTAGACTGAGCAAGATTTAGGCAAGCCTGGGAATATATCAGAGACCAGTAAGTATTGATCTATAGGAAAGGGAGGTACGTTACAAAAAATAGGGTGAAGTGAGCAAAAACATATAGAGCCAGAAAAATGAAGGGGTTGTTCTGTAAACATCAGAGAGTTTCAGGGACTGAGAGATCGGGGTATAATTCTATAAATATAGGTAGACATCAGATTGTAAAGCATTGATTACCAAACAGAAGTGCTTAACATTTTTTTCATAGCTGCTAAAAATGTTTGAGTTCTATTTCTAGGTAGGATACAGTAAATGGCAGAAAGCCATTATTTCCACTGCAATAGGTAAACATATGCATAAGGTTTTAAAGCGTACAGAATCTCTTTAATGGCATTAGACAGCTGTGGAAGCAAATAACTAAAATTGCAGAGATGGAGGAGGCCTCCCAGGGAAGCTAAGGCAGCCCGCTGTTTACTTCCCCGGGAGCACTGGTCACCCCAGGGCCCCTTCTGGAAGAAGCAGAGAGACTCTTCCGGGGGCAGGGAAGCCAGTGGAGCATCTGACATGTGGGCTGGCATGACAAACTGGAATCTATCAGCCCTCCAGGTGTCCAGCTGCTTGTCCCCGTGGGATCTTTGCTGAGACTGTAAGGGGGTATGATGGGCGAGGAGACTGCGCCACACGGATCCCACAGAACATCCCACAGCTGTCCTTGGGAGTAAGTGCTTAGAAGAGAAAGTCCCACAGAATGAGGGCTCCACCACACACACACTACAACGTTTGTCCTTTTCACTAGAGGGAGATTGTGTCTAACTCAAAGTGCCTCTGAGCCCCAGCCTAGCTCAGTTCCTGATTGGATCATGGTGATCTGCCTAAATTGGAAAGACCAAGCTTTCTCCTGTTGAAAATAACATAGATTTTAAAGTCTATAGTTTACTTATACATGAAATCCAGCATATGGTAAAATATGAGACGTAGGAAGAGTCAGGAAATATCTGGAGAGATCATGGTCAAGAAATTTCCAAAATTGATGAACGTATCAGGTCATAGATTCAAGAAGCTCAACAAATCCCCAAACAGATGAATACAAGGAATACCACACGTAGGCAACTGTCATTACACTTCCAAAACCAAAGTGAGTTGAATTCTCAAAAGTAGTAAGAGAAAAACTACACATTATTTATGAAAAGAAAAATTAGAAATATGACCTAACTTTTCATCTGAAGCCATGGCAGCCCGAAGATAATGCAATGACATCTTTACGGTGTTGAAAGCCGAAAAACAAAACAATCAAACCTAGAACTTTAAACCCAGTGAATCCCAGAATTTTATGTCTAGTGAAAATATCCTCCAAAAAATAAGACAAAGTAAAAATGTTTCCAGGAACAAGCAACAAAAACCCCAGAGAATTTGCTAGTAACCAATCCATACTATAAAAAGTAGTAAAGGAAATTCATCACCTTGAAAGAAAATCATTCCAGAGGGCAGCATGAAATGTAGGAAGGAATGACACACACAGAAAGAGTAACTTTGTAGGTAAGTATAAAAGAATACTTCTTAAAGTCACAATAATAATTATATTACATATTTTACATAAATATAGAAGCAAAATATAGCCCCAAAGACAGGAGGGTGTAAAGGAATTACACTGTTGAAAGCTTCTTCCACTGCTCTCCAAGTGGTAAAACTATGTCAAGTAGGCCAGAAAGATCCCCTAATAAGTCAAGAATGCATTTTTATTCTAAAAATAGGGAAAGTTCTAATTAAAATAACAGAGAAAATGGAACAGTAAAGCTACCCTTTATCTGAAGGAAGACCGAAAATAAGGGGTAAAGGAACAAAGAACACGTGGGAACAGTGAAGAGCCAAGAGCAGTGCCTTAAACTCAACTACATCATTCATCATGTTCAATGTAGATGAAATAAAAATCTCAATTAAAACTTCAAGAAGGAGCCATGCTCTCTTCTATTTATATTCTGTCAGGAAATTAGCCTTTTTCCTCGGTTGTTTTGGCGGCTAGGTGGAACTCCAGACCTTCCACAGCACCCTGGGATTTCCTTTTAGTTGCTGAAAACAGCGTTATGATTTTATGCTTCAGGGTGCAAATAATAGAGATTACTTCATGGTGCCTCAAGCAAAAGAGAGTTCATGGTAAAGGCTTCCTGTGCCTGGGAGTAGAAAGCTGTCGGGGTCAGAGGGAGCTTGAGGGGAGAGCTGCTCCCTCCCTCCCTCTCTGCAGGAGCCCCATGAGTTCTGCTACAGCATCTTTACCCCTGCACGCACCTAGTCTGACTGCTACTCCACTACCTGGGCTCCTCTGCCTGTTTATCCTTTCTGTTACCCTACAGGTGAATGCTGAAGTCTTCACCTTACCGCAGCTCTCCAATTCTACTGTCTCCTACTTTCATTGGGCTCCATATTTTCCAATTTGGGTTCACAAGCACCAGAATGGCTTATCCAGCTCCTCTCTTCTCGCCAGGCTGTCCCGTCTGTCTCTACTGGCCTGAAGACCATCTGCTCTCGGTCCAGGCATCCGCTCTCATCCAAACATCAGTAGCTTGATGAGGTAGAGGGAACATTTGGCCCCCAACTTGGCTGTTGGGGCAGAAATATCTGTGAATGGGGATTTTTTTTCTCTCCAAAGGACATATCCACCTAAAAAGCATTTGAGTTTTGGCCTTTGTAGTAGACATCACATGGACTTTAGTCTAGACTATCTTGCATAACTTCTGTCTTCTATAAATTAACCTCTGTTATACATCTTTCTGGGCGAAGTCCATCCCGCAGTATTTCTTAGCCTTCTACTTTTCTCATCTAGGAATATAAAAGTAAGTAACCCTCAGCTGAAATATAAGTACTTCAGTTTTACATCCAGGTGTAGGTATGCCACAAGAAGCAGAATGAAGGTATTTAACCCTAAATCTCACACTTAGCTCTGGTGTGCAGGTCTAAATTCTACATATAATTTCTGATATGTTCAGAAGCACTCAGTTCAGGCCTCTGGTCTCTAGATGGCCCCCTGTCTTTTGGTGATACTTTGAAGTCCATCTCCTGAGAAGCTAAAGTTGAAGACAATGTTCTTTCTGGGATGGTACAAGTTGTTCTGTATGTTTGCTCAGTATAATGGAGCTGAAATTCTCTCTCCTTTGAGGAGTCCCTCCAAGGCAAAGAATAGTACCCCAGCACTTTTGCCCACACATCAGGACCTTTGATTTCATGTTAATCCCTAGATTTTATGATTTCATTTTATCTCTTGAGTTACGGTGAAAATCCCAAACAGTTCCTGGAAAAAAAAAACCATAATCTCCTAAACTCTGTCTTTACCCAAAACACAGGCTTTCAAAGACGATCAACAATCCAAGCTCAGATGTTCCATTCCCTTGTTGTGTATTTAGGTAAACCTAGAAGTAGAAATTTCTCTTTTTTTTTTTAAGATTTTTTTATTTACTTGAAAAAGAGAAACACAGCCAGAGAGGGAACACAAGCAGGGGGAGTGAGAGAGGGAGAAGCAGGCTTCCCGCCGAGCAGGGAGCCCGATGTGGGGCTCGATCCCGGGTCTCCAGGATCATGACCTGAGCCGAAGGCAGTCGCTCAACCAACTGAGCCACCCCGGCGCCCCTAGAAGTAGAAATTTCTATGTGCTAAAGTGGGGGAGATAGGAACAGGATGGTGGATATGAAGAATACACAAATCAGGGGAATCTGAGCAAGTTCAGGCTTGATTAGTGCTCAGATTTCTGAAGGAAACAGAAGGATGTTTGGCAATGACAGAAGTCAGTCATGATTTTTAGAAGATGATTGTTTTCTGCAGTATTTTAAATGCTCTCTTTTTTTATTTTCAAGATGATTATAGAGCGTGGGACATTCAGAAAATTGACCTTTATAAACCAGAACAAGCTTATCACCCTCCCATTGTGAAATTTGGAAATTCAACTACATTTCAGGACGACTATGTTCCTCAGGAGATAAAGCCTAGGCAAAGCTTTAAACCCAGCCACAGGGTCAAACATTCCACAGTCCCTTTTAATGGTGATACAAGTCATCGCCTTGATTACGTACCTTATCAACCAGAACTCAAGTTTGCAAGGCCAAAAGAAGTATACAAGCCAACCAGCCAACCCTTTGAGGATCTCACAACTCACCGATACGACTTTCAGGGTCTTGTTGGCGAAACTGCGAAAATCTGCAGACCTCCACACACCAGAGGGACCCCAAATGCTCCTTTTGAAGGAATCACAGAATCCCGTGAAAGCTTCCAACCCTGGGCCGTCCCAGCGCCCGAAGTCAGGAAACCACGGGAGTATGTCCCACCTGCAGGCATGATGCACTTGAACAGCACGAGCCGTCTTGACTATGTTCCCTATCAGACCGAACGTGTCCGACCCATCAGGCCAGTTTCTCAGAGAAGAACTAACAGTTTCCCCTTCCAAGGAAAAAGCACCACACAGGAAGATTTTCCAGTCTGGGAATGCTGTCGTCGAGGTCCTATTAAGCAGCAGCAGCAGATTCCCAACCCGTCTGGAAAATTCGACGGCTGGAGCACTTGTAGGTCTCACTATGTGCCGCACCAACTGACTCCCACGGAGAGCTGCAAGCCCTCGCACGCCCTGGTTCAGAGTTCTGCTCCGTTCGATGAGGCCACCACGTATGCTGTGGAGTACACGCCAAAGAAACAGGAAGTCTGCCCCGCGAGCTATCCTTCTCCTCCAGGCTATATCTTTGAAAGTACCAATGCTCGAGGTCATAAGTTCTTCCGCAAGATCCCACCCACAGTGGAGGCCTTCTAATCATCAACTCCTGTTTAAAAGGAAGCTAACAGATAAGGGTTTTCTAAGGGAAAAGCCAGGTTTTTGTTTGTTTGTTTGTTTGTTTGTTTGTTTTTAGTGGGGAGGGACGAGGGACAGAGAGAATCTTAAGCAGGCTCCCAGCCCAGCACAGAGCCTGACGTGAGGCTCCGTCTCACCATCTGGAGATCGTGACCTGAGCTGAAATTGAGAGTTGGATGTTTGGCCAACTGGGCCACCCAGGCTCCCCAAAGCCAATTTTTTAGAGTCAAAATAATTTATGGGTGAGCTAAACCAAATCATTTTTAAATTTTTCAAACTGAATTTGGAAAACTAATTGTAGGAAATAAGGACCTTAAAATCCATTTTGTGTTGGTATTTAACTAAGAGTGCTCTTGAATATGCTATTCTGAAAGTTGAATGATAGACTGAACTACTTTAATTCTCAACCTACTGTTTGGTTGCCCCCAATTTATTATCATTTACACTTATGTTTTTAATTACGGCAACTACACACTCACACACCAGTTTTCACGTACCGGTTCATCAGGAATGTCTCCCACACCTCTGAAAATAATGCACGGACTCTTCACCCGAGACAACGGTCTTCATCTCCTCGGACATCGGGGCATCACCGCCGCGCTGTGCCTGGTGGTGTGAGGGCGGTCGCACCGCTCCTGACCACGTTCAAGTCCCTAAGAGGAGCTGTGGTGTGACAGGCAAGGGCTCTGTGGGCTGGGGACCAAGGCTCTGAGTTTGGGTTCTGATGACATCACCCTAGGCCAAGGACTTGTGTCTTTCAGCCCCAGCGTCTTCACTCGGTAAAGGATGTCTGCTCTGCTCAGGTCAAAAATACTCCATTTTGACCATCAGATCATATAATTCATTGTAATCCGAAAGTAAAAGTGCTAAGCAAATGTCAGAGATTCACAATAAGCCCCTTAATCTCGTTTTGTACCCGTTTTCTCTATTCAGATTAGGGTAATTAACCTACTCAGTACTCACTTTCTGGCCTGAGGCCAGGATTGTAAAATGACCGGATTTGCTTTGAGCGGATGAGTAGTTGGATTCCTGAGAAGATGGTATCTCAATGTGGTTTTGATTTGAATTTCCCTGGTAGCTAGTGATGACGAAGATTTTTTCAGGTGAAGAGTCTTGTCCTCTTTTTCCCAACAAGCGCCTGAGAACTCAGAACAGAGAGCTTGGATTCAGAGAAGAACCTGGTTTGAAAGACGGTACTTACAGGAAGGAAAAAAAGTATTTGTTTAGAGTAGTTTTAGAAATGACCCTGCCACAGTCGCCAAACTGTGGAAAGAGCCAAGGTGCCCTTCAACAGATGAATGGATAAAGAAGATGTGGTCCATATATACAATGGAATACTACGCCTCCATCAGAAAGGATGAATATCCAACTTTTGTAGCAACATGGACTGGACTGGAAGAGATTATGCTGAGTGAAATAAGCCAAGTAGAGAAAGTCAAGTATCGCATGGTTTCACTCACTTGTGGTGCATCAGGGGTAACCTGGAGGACAGTGGGAGAAGGAAAGTAAATGGGAACTAGGGTAATCCGGGGAAAGAAACGAAACAACAGAGACTTTGGACACGGAAACAAACTGAGGGACTTGGAGGGAGGGGGGTAGAGGGATGGAAGAGCCTGGTGGTGGGTACTGGGGGCACCTATTGGGTGGAGCACTGGGTGTGGGGAATGGGGAATGAATCTTGAAACACTGGGGGAAAAAATTTAAGTAACAATAAAAAAAAAAAATAGAAATGACCAATAGCTCTAAAGAATCTTCCAGTAACCTTGGGTAAGGAGACCCCTAATGACCATGCCCAGAGTCAGGATTCAGAAGCAGGGGTGAGCTCAGGCTGGGGCGTAATTATGTCCTTCTTCTCCAGTGTGAGCTCAGTGCTAAGAAGGGAAGGGAAGAATGATACCAGTAAGTGAACGAGGAAGAACACGTTGCATTTACGAATGCTGATAATGTCCTAATGAATCAAATTCCTATTGTTTCTTTTTCTTTGATAAATGATTGCATTATGGGGGAGTATGATTTATTTTAGCACAAAGTTTGATCTTTTGTAGCTTTAGAGTTGTTTCAAACAATCTGCTTACTTGAGAATAAGTCCACCAACCTTTGGCTAAAACCTTTTTGATTTGAAAGTAGCTTGTTTTTATTTACATTTGTATTTATTAGTGAACATTACAATATGTAGAATTTTATATCTAGGCAACATTAATTAATAAAGCATCAATTAAATGAATGAATTTTCATGAAATCATTTCTGAACCAAATTTTCTCTGGAAAAGGGAGCTTTTTAAATAGACTCTTATCTAGGTTAACCTGTATATAACTAGATACTCTTACTTTTCCATAGAAAACTTTATTATATACTCAAAATGAAATAGGAATGGAGTATGGTAACACTCTTCAGCCTGGCCCATTTTCTGAGGCGGGACACTCAAATCCCTCTGTAATCTGATGGGGTGGTCTCCTCCATGGACAAAGCTACCCATAGTAAGATACATCTTGGGGGAGTTCCTGAAGCAACGTGACTTGAGCCGAGGACACAAAGGTGAATAATGGTGTGTCCCTATCAACTAACACTCAATATAACAGATGGGAACGAGATATTGGAACAGGGTGTACGTGGTCCATGTAGCCTGGGAGTTCAGGAGACGCTCCCTGAAGGAAAGGACGGCTGAGCGGATCCTTGAGCCCTAAGCAGATGAAGGCAAGCAGGGAGGTGGGGACAACGTGAACACAGGTACCGACGGATCTACCGCCTGTTTCGTCTCCTTGAACTACGTCCCCTGCAGGAACACAACCCCACAGCAACAACACCGCACACTGGTATTATTTCACAACCTGCCAGATTCTAGAAGGAATTTTCACTAAGCCAAACAGGCCTGAATCCGATGAGGAAAGGAGGATAATTCAGACACAAAAGGCAGTAGGAAATTCCCCCATCCAGTCCATCCCCTGTCCACCTGTCTCCCTGCATATCCTTGTCCTAGAAAATAAGCCACACATGGGGCGCCTGGGTGGCTCAGTCGTTAAGCGTTCAGGTCATGGTCCTGGAGTGCCAGGATCGAGCCCCTGCTGGGCGGGAAGCCTGCTTCTCCTTGTCCCACTCCCCTTGCTTGTGTTCCCTCTCTATAAGCCACATGGACAATGCCCAGAGTGAACCCGGAGGTAAACCAGGGACTCTGGGTGATGTGTTCGAGAGATTCATGGATTGTAACAGACGTGCGACTCCGGTGGGGAGCGGCGCCCATTGGGGGGCTGCATGAGTGGGGAGGCAAGGGCCACACAGCAGCTCTGTACCTACGATCCCACTTTGCTGTGAACCTAAAAGCCCTCCTTAAAAAAAAAAAAAAAAAAGGCTATAAAGAAAAACTGCAGGGCAGGAAGAGAGGAGGGGAGCATTCACCTGTTAGAGGTTGGGAACCCCATAACCTCAGCTGAATATGTCAGATTTATACTCTATTTGGTAGTAAGCCACCATCTAAGGCCCTGAAGGGAGGAGCCCCCTGAACAGCCCTCGGAGGGAGGGAAGGCGAACCTGGCCGTCCTAAGTTAGAGAACTTCAGAAAGGCTATTTAAAAGGAGGGCTGACAATATGCTTCTGCAAAGGCTTCTGCACTGTGTCCCACAAAACATGAGGAACCTTTCTTTCTCGTAAGGCTTCAGCTGTTTTTCCTCTCCACTCAATGCTGTTTTATGGGCGCATATTTTCACCCAGTGTTACCCCTCCGCAACCTACCCACGAACACGCTCGCAGTTTAATGCTGCGCTGTAGGGTGGCCAGGCCTGTCGCCGCCTCCAACACCCCTAGCGCCACGCTTCCTTATTTGTAGCCTTTATGGAACTCCCGCCTTCACAAGGACAGGCGGCTGGCAGGGGCTGGATCTGAGTCCACGCTCTGATTAAATCACGAAGAGGACGTGCCCGCAGCAATGACAACTGACAGTGATTCCGGCTGATGGCAAAGGGAGGGAGGGAGAGAGGAAGAAAGGAAAGAGGGGAAGGAAAGACGGAGCGAAGGGAGGGAGAGGGAGGGAAGCAAAGATGCTGAGTCTAGAAGCGCAGTGGGAATGGCATCTTCTACAGATCAGCCTGTGTGAGCTCGCGCTGATTATTCCCTCTCCGAATCCATGTCTTCATCTACAAAATAGACTTCAAAGGATGTGTATCTGGGATATTTAAAAAATGTTTCAAACTCAAGAACAGGAAAAAACGAGTAAAAGACCTAAACAGATCCTTCACCACAGAGTATCTATGGCCGGTGTGTCGGTTGCTAAGGCTACAAGGACAAAGTGCCCCAGACGGGGCTCCACAACGAACATTCCCCGCCCCAGGGTTCTGGAGCTGCACGTCCGAGAGGAGGGTGTTGGGGGAGTTGGCTCCTTCTGAGGGCTATGTGGGAGAACCTCTTGGGTTCCTCCTTTCCAGCTTCTGGAGTTTGGTCGGCAATCTCAGGCCTTCATCTTCTCAAGGTGTTTTCCCCGGGTGCAAGCACCTGTCTCCCAACCTCCCCTTTTTATGAGAATACCAGTCCTACTGGAATTCACAGACACGGGATTTTCCCTAATGTCACCTACTCTAGCGATCCCGTTCTGACTTGATGATCTGCAGAGACCCTATTTCCATAAGGTCATATTCTGGGAGTTAGAAACTTTTTGAGGAGGGGAACAAATTCAACGCACAAGACATGTTAAATAAGTGATGAAAAGGTAATATCATTAGTCATTAGGGAAATTCGAATTAAAACTACAATGAGCTATCACAACAGACCCAGCAGTGACTCAAAAGATAACACCCACTAACCCGCAATCCAGACATTTTGGCAAATTGTTTGACAGTTTATAAAGCCAGTATATACACATACGTATCCCGGGCCCGCAGAGAAGCAGGCTGTGGATTTAGGGGCTGATGCAAGCATGGGCAGGAGACTGTGCTGGCAAACAACTCGCTGAATTCGTCAAAACTATGAGAACTGGAAACCACAGAGTCAGTTTTATTGCCCCTAACCTTATGGGCCCCATCCCCCTAGGACGCGGGAGAACCCGGGAAGGACTGCAGACGGTGACCGGTGACTGTAAGTTTACTATGAGCGAGTCACCGAACTACACAGAAGAGGGTGGGAGGAGAGGGGATGACCTAAGTAATTTTGGGAAAAGCATTCCAACCGAACACTCTAAAGCTGTAGGTTAAAAGTCTCCTACACAAACACTGGACTCCAGCTGCTACATTGTTTTCCTGTCCCAGGGTTACGGGAAATCGAGACAATGTGTCATAGATCATGAGCGCCAGGATGCTCACTGTAACAGATAGGAGCTACAAATAAGAAAATTGTAGTTGGTTGACTAACACAACATAATAAAAAATAATAATTAAAAAAACCCACCTCAGTTTATCCATACTGACTGAGAATTTGAGTGGTAAACACGTATCGGTAAAGGAGTGGCCTTGGATTGAGCCTTCTCAAAAATCTTCCAGAAATCTTCAATCTTCTTACTCACTTGATAGTGGTCATCGTGAGTCGTCCTTAGGTTAAAACATTTAAAGGCTTGAGCTGAAAGAAAGAAAGAAAGAAAGAAAGAAAGAAAGAAAGAAAGAGGAAAAGGTATTGACTATAGTAATGACCCTATGGTGTGAATTGACAGCTGAGGTTTCAGGATGAATTTGACAGATGAAGAGATAAATAGATGTGTGTGTGTGTGCACGTGTGTGTGTGTGCACGTGTGTGTGCACGTGTGTGTGCACGTGTGTGTGTGCATGCGTTATTGTACATGCGGTCAACCTAAGAAATCTCCCAATGGGCAAAACAGGAATGATATGAGCAATAAAATAGTGACAGTTTAGATTTAACTCAAACAAAGTATATATATATAGATAGATATATAGATAGATAGATCTAATATATATATATTAGAGTCCATATTGATACAAATAAATAAATTGATACAAATAAATAAATGGGAGAGAAGACACATCTCTTCCTTACAGGATTCCAATTAGTAAAAGTAAAAGGAATGAAGAAAACAGAAGCTTACCATTGAAACACCATCACAATAATTATTGGTAGGCACAACCCATGAGATGCTATAAAACCAAGGGACAAAACTTTAAGGAGAAACAGAACATTTGCACAGTCTCTATGTATTGTCTCCAAAAATACAGGTAGATTAAATACAAAGAGGAAAAGAGTGACTCGCTAGAGAAGAAGCCTGGCGGAGATCACCTAACCAAGGATCAAGGGAAACATCACCAGTAAGAGGACATATGGAGGGGTGCCTGGGTGGCTCAGTCATTACGCTCTGCCTTCGGCTCAGGCCATGATCCCAGAGTCCTGCATCGGGCTTCCTGCTCGGCGGGAAGCCTGCTTCTCCCTCTCTCACTCCCCCTGCTTGTGTTCCCTCTCTCGCTGTGTTTCTCTCTGTCAAATAAATAAAATCTTAAAAAAAAAAGAAGAGGACATAGGGACACCATGTTCCCCCTGATACTGCACAGTGAGAAGGGCAATGGTGCATAAGTTTACCCTAATCATAAGAAAATACCAGATCATTTCCAATAGAGGGGCACTCAACAAAATCCCTGGCCAGTGTCATGGTCAAAATTGCCAGGGTCTTGAAAGACAAGAAAACCGAAGCATCACAGTTTGGAGCCTTAAAGAGGCATGGCATTGTGCGATCCTGGATGAGGACGCTAGGCAGAACAGAGGACAATCATGGGAAAATGGTGAAATCCCAATAAAGTCTGCAGTTAATAGCGTTACACCGATTTTGATTTCTTGGTGTTTTTTAAAAGTTTTTGTTTAAATTCCAGTTAGTTCACATACCGTGTAGTATTAGTTTCAGGTGAACAATATGGTGATTCAACAGTTCCATACAGGTGCTCATCATGACAAGTGCCCTCCTTTGTACCCATCGCCTGTTTCCCCCATCCCCTACCCACCTCCCCTCTGGTCACCAGTAGTGTATTCTCTAGTTAAGAGTCTGTTTCTGGGCTTGCCTCCCTCTCTGCCTCTTTTTTGGTCCCTTGCTCATTTGTTTCTTACATTCCACATATGAGTGAGGTCCTATGGCACTTGTCTTTCTCTGATCGACATTTCTCTTAGCATAGTGCTTTCTAGCTCCATCATATTATCGCAAATGGCAGGATTTCTTTCTTTTTTATGACTGAATAATATTCCATTATACCTGTATGCCACACCTTCTTTATCCATTCATCAGTCCACGGACACTTGGGTTATTTCCATAATTCGACTATCGTAGATACTGATGCTATAAACATTGGGGCGCATGTGCCCTCTTTGAATCAGTATTTCTGTATTCTTTGGGTCAATACCTAGAAGTCCATTTGCTGGATCATAGGATAGTTCTAATCTTAACTTTCTGAGGAACCCCTGTACTGTTTTCCACAGTGGCTGCCCCAGTTTGCATTCCCCCCAAGAGTGCAGGAGGATTCCACTTTCTCCACATCCTCGCCAGCATTTAATGTTTCTTCTGTTGTTGCGTTTAGCCATTCTGACAGCTGTGAGGTGGTATCTCATTGGAGTTTTTTGCATTTTTCTGATGCCAAGTGATGTTGAGCGTCTTTTCACGTGTCTGTTGGCCATCTGGATGTCTTCTCTGGAGAAATGTCTGTTCATGTCTTCTGACCATTTTGTAATTGCATTATTCTTTTTTGGGGTGTCGAGACTCTATCAGTTCTTTATGTATTTTGGGCACTAACCCTTCATCCGATATGTCATGTGCAAATAACTTCTCTTATTCCACAGGGTGCCTTTTAGTTTTGTTGGTTATTTCCTTCACTGTACAAAAGCTTTTTATTTTGATCAAGTCCCATTAATTTATTTCTGCTTTTGTTTCGCTTGCCTCAGGAGACACATCTAGAAAGAAGTTCCTATGACCAACATCCAAGAAGTTATTGCCTGTGTTCTCTTCTAGGAATTTAATAGTTTCAGGTGTCTTATTTAGGTCTTTAATCCATTTGAATTCATTTTTGTGTATGATGTAAGAACATGGTCCGCTTTCATTCTTCGGCATGTAGCCATCCAGTTTTCCCAACACCATTTTCCCAGTGGATATTCTTTCCTGCTTTGTCAAAGATTAGTTGACCATTTAGTTGTAGGTCCATTCCTGGGTTTTCTACTCTGTTTCATTGATCTATGTGTCTATTTTTGTGCCAGTACCCATTTCTTAGTTTTGATCACCATATTTGTTTATGTAAGGCGTTCAGGTTAAGGGAAGTTAGATGAAGCGTAGATCAGAATTCCCTGCAGTGCTTTTGTAACCCTTCCATACATCTTAGGCATCTTAGTAAAAAATGTTTAAAAAAAATAGTTGTATTTGTTCTTCCAGGCTCATTAAGTTTGTCTTTTCAACTCTAGCCATCCATCCGTCATCTATCAATAAATTCACTTATAATTTTTGAGGTCATTCTACACGCCTGACGATATGTTTGATGCCAGGGACTGGGTGGTGCCCCTGCCTCGGCAGGGCTCCAGGGGCAGGAAAGAGCTGTGGAGCTTGACGAGGGGGGCCATCCTGAATGGAGGAGACATACGGGAATCCCCGCCCTGAAGAAACCTTACCTCCCTTTGCACTTGGGAACTAGGGCTTGGTGCAAATTTCTCCTACGTGTGGTTCATTAGGAAGAAAAGCCCATGGATGATCTCTCCTTGTGTTTGCCTAGAATGGTCTTTTTCCTAGCTGATACGTAAGAAAAAGAGTTCTGAGGAATTTACTTCATCACATTGTACACGAGAGCACCCAAACCTTACATTAGTGCTTAGACTGCAGAATCTGGATCTTTTCGGTATTCTTGTGTAGTTACTGAAGATCACAAAGTATTTCAGACTGCCAACAGTGGGGAGTTCCCAGGGAAATTTCTCCGAGTTGGAAATGACATTCCCCGCATTTCCTCTCCTTCCTTGTAATGTTCCCCACTCCTTGTAACCCATGTAGGCCTTAGTTTGAGAGAGAGAGAGAGAGAGAGAGAGAGAGAGAGAGAGAGAGAGAGAGAAAGAAAGAAACAAAGGGAAGGGAAATAAGAGAAAAGTGAAAGGGAAAAGAAGGAAGGAAGAGAAAGAAAAAGTAAAGGAAGGGAGGAAGAAAGAAAAGAAGGAAGGAAATGGAGAGGGAAGAGAAGAGGGAGAGAAGGAGGGAGGGAGGGAGGGAGAAGGGAAGTGAGGAGGGAAGACAAGACTACACTTAGGCATCTAGGGTATCTCCCGTGTCGCTCAGCCTCATGAGGTTAACAGAGTCTCACAAGTTACTGTAGAATGATTGATATTTCTTCCACAAATAACCTTAGAAACCCCAAGGCGCAAGGCAAATGAAGCGAAATCTCAAGTTCAAGAACATGAATCTTGTCTGTGAAGACCACTGCCAACCTTGAAGCATTCTATACCTGGCTGGACACAGAGGACGTCCCCTAGGGCTGCCAGCGTCTTTAGGCGCAGACATCGCGAGGCAGCCCCGAAAGCCCTCATCGTCGCCCAAAGTAAGAGGGTATGAGTACCGCCTGCTGTCCTCCTCCACCTGTCTCAGGTTGTCCTTCTGGGACAGCTCTTCTGCCCTTGACATTAAGGACAGTCCATAGGGAGGAAAGGATTGGGATACGGGAGTCAGAGGGGTCTCTGTGGGACCTGCCCTGAGTCTTGTCGCCCACGCTTCGTAGGACAGGCCGGGGCAGGGAGCCCATCAGGTCTGCTCCTGGGCTCACAGGAGGCGGCCAAGGCGCCCAGAAACAACACAAATATGCCACCCACATCTCGAAAGATGCCACTGAATAATCAAAGTAAATTTATTTCTGAATTACTTAAGGGTCACGAAAGAAACAGTAACTTTTCCGTTACAGAAACAGTAGTAAAATCCAGTACACAGGCGTGTCGCTGGGACGGCACCAAGATAAAAGTACAACAGCAAGTGAGAAATAGAGACTTTAAATACAAGGGTGAAGCAATTTAATAGGAAATTTTGTTGCTAAGAAAAAATATACGTCCCATGTCTTTATTACATACTGTACAAAATAAAATATTGCACTTTAAGTCATATAATAAATATATACAAAGAGTATTTTACAAACGATCTTTCTTTTAATTTAAAAACCGTCCACAATCAAGTGCGATCGATGATGGACACCCCACGGGCTGCATGTGCCCCTCGCGTCCCCCTCCGTCCCGGCCCCCAAATCCTCCGGTACAGTAGTGCTCATTGTCAGTGCCCGTGAGCCTGGAGTCAGGACACGACCGCGGGGGCCCAGGATGCACGGCACAGCGACTCAGCAAGCTCGCCCACACACGAATCCAGAGCCCGAATGCGCCGTCCGCGTCTCTGCCATCGGGGAGTCGGTCCAGCGCGGCCTGTCTGAGGTGATGCCGTGGCCCAGGCAGCTGGGATGCTGGCCGAGGAGGGATGGCTGCATCCTTGGGGCCATGGGCCATCCAAAGCCACAACTGGTGCGATGTTAGGGAAAGAGCCCCAGAACCGAGTCCGTGTTCGAGCGTCACGATTTCACGTAAGCGCCTGGACTCCTTCAACAGAAACAATTTAGTCCCAATCCACCCTCCACGGCGGGCGTGAGCACCAGTACCAGCACTGACTCCCGTCTGAACGCGACCCAACCCAGCCTGGCCCTCTCGCCAACCCCCAATGCCACCTCTCGTCTTAATCCTAAGGTACCTTCCCCTCTCATGTTACCCGATCCGAAGACCAAAGCGCACCCCAACTCACCCACCCGACTCTGACCCCCAGCCCTCCTGTAACTTGCAGCCTAACCCAAATTCACTGACAGATCGGTCTGAATGAAAACAATTATTCAAGATAAACAGTTCTTTTCAACCACCATGTTTCCTATTTAGATGACTTTCTTATAATCTTCAGGATTCTAAGAAATAAATGTCCTGAAATTAAAACATTTTTTCAGGAGTACGTTTTTATGCATAAATCACATCCAATAAGGCTTTGAGTTTTCTGTTTGTGTGCAAAAGAAGAGTGCTTACAGAACGTCTCATTCACAGCTCTTAAAAGAAAGCTTTGAATACATTTCAAAATCAGTAGAAAAGGTGAACCGCCCTCTCCTTTGATTTCCAAGATGCCTCATGTCGTCACTGATAGATCGCCACAGTCATGAGATTGGAGGCAACGTTGCTCTGTGCTTCCGTCTCAGGGTTCTGTAAGAGTAAGGACAAGATGCCACCCCCCAAGTCCTCGGATCAGTCAGTGCCGTGAGCCTGTCCCCAGCTACCGCCTCTTCATCACAGACGAGACTTAAGGATCCGTAAAAACGCCGCTGGCACCATTCACACCATCTCAACAACTACCGGCTGGAGCTTCTAAAGTGTAGACGCCTTATCAACCTGTTGAAACCCTAAAACTCGAGAGAAGAGGAGGTCAATAGTTGCTGTGTGTCCCTCACATCCTCAGGACGTCCCACCCTGCACGAGTCTACGCATCACAGGAAGAAGCAGCCCGTGGCAACGCGCTGGGGCTCCGGGGGACTTCCTGATGAGAAGGGCAGGGGGAGGGTCCCAAGTGCAAGGGCACGTCTGCGACCGTATTTTTGATAATCCCGGAATCTATCATCTCAAAGAGCTGGATCAGAAACAGGCCATGGGGAAAACAAGAGGACGAAATCCCACCCGTGGTGAGTTTGCCTCAACCCCTGAATGCAGAATCTACAGCTTTGAAAGAAATAACATGTTTCTGAGCCAGCTCCATGGGGGGAAAGAGACTTTCCACGTGGGTTCTGTCTCCACAGCAGCACGAGGCCCCACCGCAGGTCTACCCCTCTTGACAGGATTGGCAACACTTCTGTCTGTAGAGCTCCAGTGAACATAGGCTGAGGCGCTTTACGAACCTACAGTAGTGAGTTGTGTCTGAGCAGTCTCCTGCAAAAAAGAGATAAAATGCATATCTGTTGAACACACGGGTCATTTGGAGAAGGAGATAAAAAAGATTAAAAAATAAAACTCACCCTTTGAGTTCTTGACAAGCCTAACACTGCAATCACAGAGCGAGCGGAGAAACCCGAGCTTGGATTTGCAGCCCAGGAATAGAGTGAGTGACGGGTGGCGCTGTGACAGCCCCGGGCGGGGACAGGTGGGGACAGGTGGCAGCTGATTTTTCTGGGGAACCCAGCACCATGGAGAGCGCTGTCCCCTCACTATGTCTCATCTGAAACTGATGCACGCAACCTTGTGCGTCAGCTGGACTCAAATCAAGAAACGGAAAAGCAACCCCGCTAAGCTTGGGTTAGAGGCACACCCTACACGGCAGCCAGAAGCCCAGGGGCTCACTTCTGAGCCAGACCCAGTGGCCTCGGTCTGCTCTCCAGACCTCCCGCCCTTTAGGCCCACGCTCCTCCTCTCAGAGCTGAGAAGAGCAGGGGCGTGGGCCCCTTGGGCAACTGCTAAAAGTGCTAGACTTGCTTCCTAGCAAAATATATTGATGATGTTTCATAAGGAATAATATAATAATTATAATATACATAATATAAAAGTATATGTGTCTATGAATATATATTAAAACAATATAATTTATATAAAATATAATGATGATATAAACATCTATGTCAAGTTTTTAAGAATCCCTGTGGTCGCAGACGAGACCTCCCTCCGGGCGGACGGGGATGTAGGCAGGCGGGGATGTGGGCAGGCGGCCAGGCGGCCAGGCGAGGAGACAAATCTATCACAGCCAATGCCTCCGATTCTACTGTTCTCGAAAGAACGCTGAGTTGCACCCACAGCAAAGCTGCTCATCTCCTAACGTCCCAGGATGCCACGACATGCGTCCCGAATGGCCAGTTAGCTGGGGACACCCCCCGCCCCGCATCCGGGCCTGGCTGGGACAAGGCTGCTGGCCGGCCGTGGTACCTGGGGGGTACGTACGAGGGCAGGAAGGCCCAAGACAGTGCCGCCAGGAAGCTGGTTTCTTCCTCTGCACACAGTGTCTCTGGGGCACGGGCCTGCAGCTCCTGGCGTGGACGCACTCCACCTTCCGGGACTGGAGGCCCCGGCCGCAGGCCACCGTGCACGGCCGCCAGGGGCCCGTGAGCCAGCACACGTCACAGGCCCCCGAGGAGCAGTTCCTCCTCAAGGTGGGTCTGAAAGAGAGAAAAGGGAAAAATCCAAAAGTGGACAGTGGGAGAAGCGGGGTGTCACTCCCTGCTGGGACAAGCCTTTCAGCATGTTCTGTTTCCAATACACGAAAGGTTTCCCGTGTGTCAGGCGCGTGGTCTGCCCGGCGTGGGGCTGCTGGCACGATGGGGACTGGGACAGGCAAGCCGAGCACGGGTCCCCACTCCACCGAGTCGAGACGCGCGTCGAAGGACTGGCTGTCCCAGTGAGCTGGGACAGGTCAGTTTAGGAAGGAAGGGAGGAACGGCTCACATCTGCTAAGGGACGGCACTCGGACAGTTAGGCCCGCCCGTGGCTCGTCGACAGATTTAATGAAGACCGCTTGGGGACAGGGCTCTAGCTCTTGTTCCTTACCCTCTCAAGCCGGGCAGAGTCAGCGCTCACTGGCCTGGGGCGCTAAGTCACCAAGAGCCAGCCTGGCCGACCCACTCTGGGGGGGTAGATGCCCTTGTTGCGAGCGGTGGGGTCCCGGGCGGTATCTCAGCCCCGCACAGACCTGTCTCCCACCCCTCAGGGGCTGGCGCTGAGCCCCAGCTGCACCCAGCTGCTTCCGTAGCTGTCTTTCTTCCAGGAATTTGGAAGTTGCTGGAACGAGACCCGTCAGTGAAGGCTGGAGCAGGGCCGGCCATATGCTGCCCCATGGGCCAGAGAACCAGAAAAGGCAAATTCAGAAAATAACAAAGAAGGACGGAAACACAGAGAGCTGTGGCGGCTAGAAGAGAAAAAAACCAGAAATGACTTCTCATCTCTTGGTCCCGGTGCTTCCTGCGGTTTGACGCCATTCAGCCTTTGAATCCCCAGGCATTTCTGTGTTCCCATAGAGGCTCCTTAGCAGCGCACGGGATTGGAAAGGAGTGTAGGATCCCACGGGGGAAAAGAGAGAACTGTGATAACCTGAGCGGCTGGGAGCTGGAGGCAGTGCTCTGAGTGGCCAGTAGGGGGAGACTCCACCAAAAGGTTTATGGGAACAACAGGTTGACACCAAACTATAGGATTTTGCAAGGGAAGAGAGGAAGGTAGCCCATTAATTACAGGGCTTCTGTTTTCCCCAGCGGGTATGAATCCTAAGGGCCAAACGTGCAGTTGCTTTGGACAATCAAGCGCAGACCCAGTACTCCTGCAGAGAGGAGCTTTTTCTAGTGAAAAAAGGTGAATACTCACAGAATACACTTGACCGACTTCGGATATAGAGGGAAAAATACCTGTCCTCAATGCTACTCTTTTTTTTTTTTTCCTCTTTGAGGTGTCCCTCTGTAAATATGTTTAATGTGCAAATCATTTGTAATTAGCATAGTGCCTATTAATGCATCTTCCAGTCTAATGCACACGACTGAAGACGGCAGCGTAAGAGACCATCGCTGGCTATAAGCCTCAGTGCTGGGAGGCAGTGGGCAGGAGGGCTCATGCCATTTTCGGGAAGTCTCAGCACGGGCTGAGGCAGGACGGGTTTGTGTGGCCCAGGGCAGGTCAGTACCTCCTTTCGTCATCACAAGGGGGGTCGGAGCTGCGGTGGTTGTGGTGTTGGCAGGCCCCACGCTGCGGCTGCAGCCTCCCAGAGCGGCCCAGGCAACGTGCAGGACACTGGAACAGAAGCACAAGGCGGCAGAAACCCCTGTGAGCTCGCGCGTGCCGTGGAAACAAGGCCATGAGCTGGGAGCGGGTCGGGAGTCCCCAGGGGCAGTCAGGGAGGATGGGAGCACGGCTTTGGGGAGTACACAGCCATCCCCCAGAGCCAGAAAGATACCCACGCATCTTCCTCCTCCTCTATCCACCTGCACCCTCCTCCGCCCCAAAACTTAGACCATCTCTGGGGAGAAGGGAAAAGCACGGGGTCAGTCTGTGACCGACAGGGAATAGGTCCAATAATGACATTGCTTAAAACCATAAGCAACTGCCAAGTTCAGGTTTTGAGCAAAAGTGGAGGCTTGTGGATTAAGGTGAGTTCAATTATGGAAAAAAAATCTTTTCTGATGTGGTTTTTAATTTTCATGTAGTCATAATACATATTAATTTTTCTTGTACTCTCTTTCATGCTTGAAAAGGCCCCTCTCATCATGCCGGCTCTATCTCCATTCACCTTCCCGGGCCATGTCCTCTGTTCCACAAAGGTTTTCGATTTTTACATCACTCAGTGACTCTGGTTTTGTTGTTGTACCTTGCGTTTTTGGTGCCGTCTCTAAAAAACCATTTCCTAACCTAAGCATGATGATTTATGTCTACATTTATTCCAAGAGCTTTGTAGGGTTAACTCGTAAATTTAGGTCTTTGATCCCCGTTGAGTTATTGTTTTTGCATATAGCAGAAGCCAGGGGTCCAACTGCATTTTTCTGTGTGTGTGGGTACCAGTTTTCTGGCACTATTTGACAAGAGATGAGTTTTTCTCCATTGAATGGTCTTGCCCCCTTGTAGGAAAGCAACTGTCACAGATCTAGAAATCTCTCTCTGGACTGTAAATTCTATTCCGGCAATATTTGTCTATCCCTCGACAGCATCGTGCTGTCTTGATTGTTACAGCTCTGTCGTCAAGTTTTAAAACTGACAAGTTTCAGCTCCCCAACCTTGTTCTTTTTTCAAGGTGGTTTGGCTATTCTGGGTGCTTTATATTTCCATATGAATTTTAGGGTTGGCCTGTCAATTTCTGCAGAGAAGCCAGCTAGGATTTTTATGGGGGTCGCCTTGAATCTGTAGATCAATTTGGAAAGCCTGGTCAGCCTAACCTTAAGTGTTCTGATCCATAAATATGGGATGTATTTCTGTTCATGTAGATCTTCTCTAATTTCCTTAAAGTACCTCTTGTAGTTTAACACTTTTTTTTTTTTTAAAGCCATTCTTCCACTATGATTAGTTACCACTGAACTTTAAACCCACTTAGCACGGGGCTGTCCTCTCATTTCACTGCATGACTCCGGGTTTCTCCTATACCAACACTGCATTATTTTCCTTACAGCAGATAGCGCCAGCTAAAGAAAGTCTGTCCACCCCTCCAATAAGTCGTTTTTCCTAAAAATTTCCTGTGCTCATTTGTTCTCTCATATGAATGTCAGAATTCCCTTAAGTTGCAAAAAAAATTCTACTGTAGTCTTCATTGGAATTCTATTATATGTTTCAGTTCATTCAAGGGGGCAGACACCTTCACAGTACGGAGAACACCTTTATTTGTCCTACTTTTCCTTTACCTGTTTCAATGGTGTATTCTATTTTTCTTTACAGGTTTTGTTTTGGTTAATCTTATGTGTCAGCTTGGCTGGGCCATGGTGTGCCCAGGCATTTGGCCATGCAGTATTCCAGGTGCTTCTGGGAGGATGTTTCTGGAGGAGATTAACATCTAAATCAGTACCCAAGGGAAAGTAGATTGTTTTCTCTAATGTGGGTGGGCCACACCCAATCAGTTGATGGGTGAATAGAACCTAAAACAAAAAACAACAACAACAACAAAAACACCTGACCCTCCCCCAAGTAAGAGGGAATTCCTCCTGACTATCTTTGAACTGGGCTATCAGATTTTTCCTGCTTTTGGACTTGGACTAAAACACTGGCTCTTCCTGGGTTTCTCTAGTCTGCTGGCTCGGGGCTTGAATGACACCTTCAGCAGTCCTGGGTCTTCCAGCTTCCTGGCTCACCCTGCAGCTCTTGGGACTCGTGAACCTCCATAATCGCATAAACTCGTTAATTCACACCCACACCCACACACCCTGTTGGTTCTGCTGGAGGACCTTGGTTAGTGCAGGCAAATAGATCTCGGTCCTGGGAGGGAGGGGGCTCCTATAACAAATATGTAAAACTGTGGGAGCGGCTCTGGGACTGGGCGATGCATAGAGGCTGGAGGGGTTTTGAGAATATGTCAGAAAAGCTAGACTGCCTGGAAGGGCATGTTGTCAGAAATAGGAATGTTTAAGAGGACTCTGATGAGGGTTCAGGTGGAAGTACGGCACATGCTTCTGGGAACTGGAGGAAAGGCAATCGTCATTCTCAAATGGCAAAAACCTGGGGCACTTGGGTGTCTCCGTCGCTTAAGTGTCCAACTCATGACCTCAGGGCTGGGCTTTGCACTCACTGGGGAGTCTGCTTGAGATTCTCTCTCTCCCTCTGCCCCCTTCCCCCCACTCCGCTCTCTCTCTCTAATAAATATATCTTAAAAAAAAATAACAGCAAAAATTTGGCCGAATTGCGCTCCAGTGTTCCGTGGATGGTAGAGCTTGTGAGTGATGAAACCGGATACTCCGCTGGGGAGATTTATAAGCGAAGTGTTCAGAGGGCCACCCGGCTTCCCCTTACTGCTTACAGCAGATGTGAATGGACAGATAAACTGAAGGAATCATTCAGCAAAAAAGGAATCATGATTAGAGAATGGAAAATTCTCCATCCATCCATATTTTAAAGAATGAGAAAGTCTGTTCTGAAAAGAACACTAAGTGTGTGCCCGGCCAGTCCCTCCAACCGGAGATTCCCCACGGAGTGAACGAGCCATCCCCGCGAAGCCAGGAATAGAGAGAGAGTGCTGCACAAGGAGAGACACTGAAGGGACCCAGGTAAGGAAGGCTTCAGAAACTAGATTCTACAGGCTGGGATAAAGCCATTGAGCGGCAAACATGCTTTCTAACTTCAGGAAGAGGAAAGAATGACCCGAGATTCAGAGCTCATCAGGGCTTCCGCTCCCATGACAGGCCTTGGGGCGGGGGAGGCTGTTTCCTCAATTTCTGGGGTCCCCCACTGCCCCTGTGTAGTGCTTCCAAAGAGCCACGTGGGAGAGGCTGCGGTCTACGGCCCTGGGGGCGATGCCACGGCCCTGGTGGGTCTGGAGGGTACAGCATCCAGCCAAAGAGGGTTATTCTCAAGTGCTAGGATCTAATGGAATCAGCCCTGCGAGATTTTGAACTTGACTGGGACTCACAACCCAATGCCTCTTCTCATTTCTCTCGTTTGGAAAAGGACTGTCTGCCCTCTGCCTGTCGCATCACTGTATTTTGGAAGTACATACCTTGTCTGCCTTCACAGCTTCATGGGGGAGAGGAATTTTGCATCAGGACGGCTCGCTTCTTACCCGTTCCTAATTTAGGTGACATTTGATGAGACTTTGGATTTGAACTGAGGACAGAAGGGGCCAAAACTTCTAAGGCTATTGGGATGGGATGAATATACTTTGCACACAAGGAGGACATGAATTTGGGGGAGAGGGGGAGCGGGTGGAATGTTATGGACCAAACTGAGTCCCCTGAAAATGTGTATGTGGTCGCCCTAACCATCAGTGTGACTGTATCTGGAGACGGGCTCCATAAGGTCTTATTAAAGGCGAAATGAAGTCGTAAGGGCGGGGTCTTAATCTGCTAGGAAGTGTGTCCTTAGAAGAAGAAGCAGAAACACCAGAAATGTCTCTCACTCCCTCTCTCTCCGCACAGAGCAGGGGCCATGTGAGAACCCGCTGAGAAGATAGCTGTCTTTAAGCAGGAAAGTGAGGTCCCACAAAACCAACCCAGACAGAACCCTGACCTTGGACTTCCAGCTTCCAGAATTGTGAGAAACTGAACTTCTGCCCTCCGCGGCGCCTGGTCTGTATTTTGCTATGGCAGCCCTCGCAGACTAATTAGATTCCTAGATACTTCTTTAGACTTTTGCTTCCCAAGTATTTTTTATTTTTAATATTGTTCTAGGCGGTGTTTAGGAAACGGGCTATGAGACTTCCGTGCACGTATTTCTACTGGCGGCCCTCTGCTCCCTTTCTCGAAGCCTGCTCGTCCCCCTACGGCCCCAGACCAGCCAATCTGGGAACTGCTCTCCCTGAGCTGCTCTGTTCAAAGAGTCCAACTTTGGTTCGCCTCCACATTGGAAGACAGTGACACTATGATTTCCAAATCTAATCCCTGCGCTCAGACACACAGATTCTCTTTAGAGATCAGTCAGATGTTTCCCCCCAAATTAAAAGAAAAAAAAAGGTATGAAAGGCAAAGTGATGCCCACAGCACTAGATCTGGCAGCTGTACCTGGCCCCCTGGTTCAGCAACCCGCTGGCCACAAGGATGACGGGAGCACGGCCTTCTTCCCGGGGGCCTCTCTTTGGGAGCACAGGCTCTGGGAGGCATCACCTGCGGCGCGCCGCGGGCTCTGGGGCGTTTGCAGGTCACCGGCCGACTGTGGAATCCTTCCCCGCAGGACACAGAGCACTCGGACCACGGGCCCGTGAACCACCTGCAAGTAAAAACAGCAGCTCAGTGAGGACTGGCTTGTCAGCCCCTGCGGCGAGAGCCTTAACACCGATCCTAATACCGATCCTAATACCGTGACCGGCTGAGCGCCGTCACAGGTCTCCAGGGCAACCATCCGCAACTCACAGAACTCCCCGCTCTCTCCTCAGATCTCCCTTTTGTTCAGGGAGCAAGAGAGTGAGCGGGGAGACACAGGGGACACAGGGGTGGGATCGGGCCGTCTGCAAGGATAGGAAACGCGGGACCTGCACGGCCCCGGAGAGCACAGCTAGGGAAAAATGAGGTGGAAATTTCAAAAAGGTAGATTTCAACTCACCAAAACCAAAGGGGAGAAAATCCTTTTACGGCTCCTATGTGCTATGTGCTCTGTGAGACATTTACATCTTATTACCATTCTTTGTAGGGAAGAAACCAATGTTCAAAGGGGTAAGTAACTCGGTTACAGTCACATAACCACCAACCGACAGAGCTAGGGTTGGATTCTAGGTTCCTCTGACCCTACGTGCACATTTTGATAGGACACTCGGAGCCAGACTCCTTTGGGAGAGGGCAAAGGCCCAGATCCCTAGGGCTGGGGCACGTCGTCCCATGAGCATGTTCAAGCTCTGCTGGGCCCCCGCCGAGCCGCGCTCCTAACCTGAGCTCTACAGTGCTCCAAGAGACCGCGGACCTGGAGGGCAAAGAATTACCTCTTCGTTGTCCCTGAGTCATGACTGAGACGTAGTGTTCATTTCATTATAAAAATGTCAGCCACAAAATATAGTGTTAGCACTGTGATTTTGTTACCAATGGAAACCATCGACAGTTTTACACAATATTACAATTGCAGCCAGCATCTCAAAATGTCATTCATACTCATCACCACTTCAAAGTTGACGTTCTGCTCGATGTTAGTGTATTAACAGAGAAGCACATCAATTACTGTATCATCATTTTTTAACATGTTAACACTGTATATCAATGTTACCGGTTTCCTTTGTGATCGAGTATATTCTATTTTGCAGACTTAAAACTCTCATCCTGAGAAGGGATCCCCAGGCTTCTCCAGATGACCAGAGGTGTCCACGGCATGGAGCGACGAAGGACCCTCGGTGTGAGAGCCCTAGGGTTACGAGACCTCCAGGTGTCTCTCGAAGGTGTGAAAGTGGATGCCGCTTCTCCTAGGGACCCACACAGGCTGGAGAATATGTAACAAACACGGCAGCTGATACATTTTTTTCCACTTTGTAAGAATCAAGAGTTGGTCTAACCAGCTCCCCGAGTTCCTGGAGCATCAGCTTGCTGCTTCCCGAGGGACAGATGACTCAGCGTGAGACCTGCCTCCCCTCCCTCCAGGACACGACGGACTGAGAGCCACGTCAGCCACCATGGCCACAGCCCTGCGAGAACAGGCCCCCACGTGAGTTCTCTGTCTCCAGTGTGACCCGCCTCCCGCTCCCTTCCAAGCCGAGGTCAGCGGGTTAGCGCGGGCATTTGTGCGAGGGCCGTGAACTCTCAAATAAAGTATCCATCTCTCTAACAAAGTTGTGCTCCATAAATGCTACTGCTATTTTTGTGTTTTTAAATTTTATTTTATTATTTTATTTTATTTTTAATCTGATTTTATTTTATTGGGGATTCTGGTGCCATTTGGTCAGTTACGTGCTAGGGACTCTGTGATTCAATCATTCATTCACTCCACACATATCTGCGGAGGGTGCATACTGGGGGCCGACATTGTTCTGAGTGCTGGGAATAAAGTGTTCTGCAAACAGATGTGGGTTCACCTCCTGGGGCGGCCAGCTTGCAGGAGGCAGGCCGTGGTAAGAGCTAGGGACATGAACGGTAACAAAATAGGAAACACACAGAGCACAGGGGCCTGGCTGAGCTTGGAGGGGAACATAAGGGACAGTTTCCCTGAAAAAGAAGCGAACAGAAACAACTACACTCAAAGAGAGGGAAGAGTGTTCTAGGCAGAGAGAGCAGCGTGAGCGGTGGCTCTCAGTCAGGAGAGAGGCATATTTCAGAGACAGAAAGACGGTGTGGAGCGGAGAAGATAACGAGGCCGTGACACACGGAGGATGGCCGCCTGAGGCACAGGCATGGAGGGACTTCTGTTCTCTCGCTCCTGAATTCAGTCAGGCAGGAAATACCCATTGAGCACTAGCACGTGTGACACACTGGTTTAGATGGCAGGGTGAACAAAATGAGCGGGACAGACGTGCCCAGCGCTAGGGATTCGGGCATCATGGGCAACTCGTGTGTTGAAGACGATCCTGCTCATGCATGGGAAGAACACTCTAGGGAGGGCGACAGTCAGGAGGATCCTGGAGCCCTGCATGAGGGGGACAACGATGGCACGAGCTCCTGAGGGAACAGAGGAGAGGGACTGAAAGGGAGAGAAACAGGGGAGTCTGGGATGCAGCCACTCAGTCTGGAAGCCTGGGGTGCGGCGGACCGGGTTTGGTGGAGATCATGAGTCTGATTTTGGACATTAAAGGATTGATTTCTGTCTATGACCTAGAACGTTTATGAATGGTTCTCACCTGCGGGGTGGAATCTGGGGAACGGCACTTTGAACAGGCCCTCCGGTGAGGCTGGCCCGCTGCACTGTCTCCCAGGCAAACCCCCGGGACCGGCTCTGCTAAGAACCAGATAGCCCCGGGAGGACAGGAAGCAGATGTGGGCAGCGGTCAAGAGCAGAGGCTCTGAACACAGGTCATCTGGTAACTGGAGGGCCTCAGGGTGCTTTCCCACCTGGGAAATAACAAACTAACAACGTCCGCCTCCAAGGTGATGGCGAAGTGGTCCACGTCAGCTCTTAGCCGAATGCCCCGTGCAGGGGACATGCTCAACCCATCTACAGGACTGCGTTAGGAAATCCAAATCACCATGCCTTCCAACCCAAGCAAACACCCGGTACCGACACGAAGAGTGACTGCACGTACCTCGAGGGGCAGTCCCGGATGTTACAGGGCTGAGCCCCGGCCAGCGGCTTCGGGAGGTGTTGGCAAAGGGCCTCGCTCACTGCCTGCCCGTTGGCCAGCGCACACCAGGGTCTCTGGACTCGGGCTCCCAAGTGGCCACAGGTGGCAGAACAATGCGTCCAGTTACCGAGCTCCCAAAAAGGCTCTGTAGGAAGGAAATGAAATGTCACGACGGCCCTGGGTGGCCTGATGATGGGGCTGGAGGGGACACGGCCACAGAGCACCAGCAGATGCCTTCTGGTTGACGCCCATCTGCCTCTTTGAGAAGCTCTCAGAGAGTACGCCGTCACCTAGCGGGAGGACTCCTTTGCGTTTCAGGTTTCCTCTACTGACTTACTGTAGTCACTGGTGGGAATGGTAGCCAACAGGGGGCCCTTGGAGCCCAGCTGGGGAGAGGCGCTATTGGAGGACAGCTAGATCTGCCAGAAGAAATCCCAGAAAGAGCGAGGGGGTGCTCCGCGGGGTGGGCTGGCTCCTCGGCTTTCTCTGGGCAGAGCCAAGAAGACAAGAGAGGAGGGCGTCTGGGGAGGATGCTCACGCGGGTTCTATCTCTCAAATGTGGGCCAGGCAGAGAAAGGAAAGACCATTTAGCAGTCAGGTTGAAAATGCATTTCATTCCACTCTTACTTTTCCATTAGTTCTTATCGAAACTTTAGCTTACTCCTGGAACTGCATAAATAAGTTGTCACGGAGACATCTGGAAAGGTAGAACTGGGGGTTTCCTTCAGCAAAATTGAAGCTGACCCCCTCCAATAATGATGGCTTTTTAATTTTAGTCCTCATTCCAAACAGCCTTTCCCTTCCTTTCCACTTGGTAAAAAGATGAGGTACAATACGATGATGACAGGTTTGTATGTGGCCACAGAAGGTGCCAGATTTTCCTGTCACATCACAAGTAACTGATGGCTATCAGCTGTGTCCACAGGCTCCCTCCCAGAGCAGAACGATTTCTTTAACTTGTTGTTTTCCAGATTTGCCCTCTGATTTTTGAATTTTTGTCGTAAGTTGCATATGGCATTCTCTGCAAAGCAGAACTGCATATATTTTTAGTTGGGTCCCCACGATTACAGCTTATTTGAAATAATTTTTTTAAAGATTTTATTTATTTATTTTACAGAGAGAAACACAGCCAGAGAGGGAACACAAGCAGGGGGAGTGAGAGAGGGAGAAGCAGGCTTCCCGCTGAGCAGGGAGCCCGATGTGGGACTCGATCCCGGGTCTCCGGGATCCTGAGCTGAGCCGAAGGCAGTCACTTAACCAACTGAGCCACCCAGGTGCCCCTTGAAATAATTTTTAAAAATAGCTGGGTTCAGGAAGAACCTCCCAGGTGAGGGGTACTGACTTAGACACTTGGCCATCAGTTTTTCCCTTAATCCTATGGCCATCCTGTGAAGTAGATCAGTTTTACTTGCACAAGTGGGGAAAAGCAAAGTGACTTGCTCAAGGTTCTTCATCTGGAAGTCAAGTCTCTCAGACTCTACACCTAACTCTACTCTGCCACATTTCACAAAGACAACTTTGACGCTTCAAGGCAAGAAACGCAAAGATCTCTTTAAAAACGTGTGTGTGTGTGTGTGTGTGTGTGTGTGTGTTTTCACTGGGGTGTCAGTCACATAAAATAAAATTGTTCAGAAATCTGGTGTGCAGTTTTATGGGTTTCCACACCTCTAGGTACTTTTGTAGCCATGACCCAGAACAAGATATAAAACACTTCGTCACCCAAAAAGTTTCCTCCTAATTTGATCGACTTTAATCTTTAAATTGTTTTAATCAATTATTTTGATCTGAATTATTTTTGATCAATTCCCCTCCCCCACCCAGGCAATTACGTGTTCATTTCCGTCAGGATTCGTTATTAGTGTCACCTGCTCTTGGCTGTCATTCTCTTTTATTGCTGAATAATATGCCACCATAGGAATACACTAGAGTTCATTTATCTAGTCTCCTGTTGGTAGCCCTTAGGAAGTGAAGGCTGCTGTGAACATTCTTGTACAAATTTGTTCGTGAACATGTTTTCTCTCTTCTTGGGTAAATACTTGTGAGTGGAATCGCTGGGTCAAAACTAGATGTAGGCTTAGCTTTCTTAGAAACTACCACACGGTTTTCCAGAGTGCTTGTACCAGATTACACACTTACCACCAACGTACATGAGTTTCAGTAGCTTCACATCCTTACCCAAATCTGGCATGGTCAGTCTTTTTGTTTTCACCATTCCAGGAAGTGTGGAATCGTATCTCTTTGTGGGTTTAACTATCATTTCCCTGATGTCATCTGTATATCTTCTTTTGTGAACTGTCTGTGCAAGCGTTTTGCCCATCGTTTCGGGGGGACAGGGGAGAGTTCTTGGTTAACTTGTAGGAGTTCTTTATATATACTAAATATAAGTTCCTCAACAGACATATGCGTGGCCAATCTTTCTCCCAGCCTATGGTTTATCTATTTGTATTCTTAATGATGTCCTCAATGAGCAGATTTTAATAACTGTGATGAGGTTCAATTTGAAAAAAATTTTTTTGTTTAATGGTTAATGATTTTGGAAACAAGAGCATTTGTAAAGTAGATCATATTCACCCCCATTAAAGGCTTCTCAGTGCTTCATATATGTTAGGAATCAACTCTAGTCTTTTTTAAATTAAAGTAAAATGAACATACAATATTGTATTAGTTTCAGATGCACAGTGTAGTGATTCAATAATTCTATACATTACTCCGTGCTCATCGTGGTACGTGTGCTCTTCTCCCCCTTCCCCTTCACCCATCACCCATCCTCCACCCACCTCCTCTGGTAACCATCCATTTGCTCTCCGTATTTAAGAGTGTGTTTTTTTTTTTTACCTATTTTTTCTTCCTTTGTTCATATGTTTCTTAAATTACATATGTGAGTGAGATCATATGGTATTTTTCTTTCTGACTATTTCACTTAGCATTATGCCCTCTGGGTCTATCCATATTGTTGCAGATGGTGAGATTTCATTCTTTTTATGGCTGAGTAATATTGTGTTGTGCATATATACCACATCTTCTTTAGCCATTCATCTATGATGAACATTTGGGTTGTTTCCATATTTGGGCTATTGTAAATAATGCTGCTATAAACACAGAGGTGCATATACCTTTTCAAATTAGCATTTTCATTCTCTTTGGATAAGTACCTAATAGTGGAATTATTGGACCATATGGTAGTTCTGTTTTTAGGTTTTTGAGGGAGCTCCATAGTGTTTTCCATAGTGGCTGTACCAACTTACCAATATTCCCACCAATAGTCCATTAAAGTTCCTTTTTCTCCACATTCTTGCCAATACTTGCTATTTCTTATCTTTTTTATTCTGGCCATCCTGACAGGTGTGCAGTGATAGCTCATTGTGTTTTTGATATCCGTCTCCCAGATGACGAGTGATGTTGAGCATCATTTCGTGTGTCTGTTGGCCCTCCGGATGTCTTCCTTGGGAAAATATCTGCTCAGGTCCTCTGCCCATTTTTAATCAGATTGTTATTTTGGTGTTGAGTTGTATAAGTTCTTAATATATTTTGCATGTTAACCCCTTATCAGATATGTCATCTGCAAACATCTTCTCGCATTCAGTAGGTTATCTTTTTGTTCTGTTGATTATTTCCTTCACTGTGCAAAGTTTTTCATTTTAATGTAGTCCTAATAGTTTATTTTCGCTTTTGTTTCTCTTGCCTGAGGATACATAACTAGAAAAATATTTCTACAGACGATGTCAGAGAGATAACTGCCTGCACTCTATTCTAGGATTTTTATGATTTCAGGTCTCACAATCAGGTCTTTAATAATACATTTTGAGTTTATTTTTGTATATAGTATAAGAATGTGGTCCACTTTCATTCTTTGAATTGTATGATACTGGCACAAAAACAGACAGCCGGATCAATAGACCAGAATAGAAAGCCCAGAAATAAACCCAGGCCTATATGGCCAATTATCCTTTGACAAAGGAGGCCTGAATATACAATAGGGAAAAGATAGTCTCTTCAACCAATGCTGGGAAAACAGGAATAAACTCTAGTCTTTACCTTGACCTTCAAGCCCTGAATGATTTGGTCCTCAGCCACCTTCCAACCTCAGTTCATATCGTCTCCTTCTCCACCCCTGTGCCCCCATCACATGGATTTTCTTTGTGCTACTTGACCACATTAAGCTTGTTCCCAGTTTATGATCCTTGAATTCACTATTCCCACTGCCAGAAATGCTCCTTCCTTATCTTTGTGCACGGATGGCTCTATCTCATTGTTTGGGTCTGGGCTCACTATCGTCTCTTTAGAGGGCTGGTCTTGACTTTCTTTTCCAAAGTGGCTCTGTGCAATTGCTGTGCCATCTGTCACCTTACTTTGTTTCCTTCATAGACCTTAGCCCGGGAAAATATGTGCTTCTTTCCTTGGTTATTGTCCATCTCTCCTACTGGGAAGACAAGTCCATGAAGGTGGGGGGCTCTTCTGTCCCGTCCATGCCGGGACAGGGAATGTTATATATTAGGTACTCAAGTAGTATTTGTTCAATTGATAAGTGAGTCTCTCTCAATTATCATATGATCTCTCTGATATGAGGAATTTGAGAGGCAGGGCAGGGTCAGGATGGGGAAATCAGGGGGGAAAAATGAAACAAGATGGGACCAGGGAGGGAGACAAACCATAAGAGACTCTTAATCTTAGGAAACAAACTGAGGGGTGCTGGGGGGTGGAGG
Organism: Spilogale gracilis; assembly: GCA_004023965.1. Taxonomy (NCBI): domain Eukaryota; kingdom Metazoa; phylum Chordata; class Mammalia; order Carnivora; family Mephitidae; genus Spilogale; species Spilogale gracilis. The sequence continues at coordinate 64,657 of PITA01007953.1, forward strand.
GGGAGGGATGGGGCGGCTGGGTGATGGACATGGGAGAGTATGTGCTATGCTGAGTGCTGTGGATTGTGTAAGACTGATGATTCACAGACCCGTACCCCTGAAGCAAATAATACACTGTATGTTAATAAAAAAAGTAAAAAATAATAATAAGTGAGTCTCTCTGAAATTGTAAGGTAAGGATCCATTGAAGAGTTGGCATATTCCAGAGTGTGTACGTGTACGTGCACGTGTGTCCAGATGTGTGTGTGTGTGTATGTCCAGATGTGTGTGTGTGTCCAGATGTGTGTGTGTGCGCAGATACGTGTGTGTGCAGGTGTGTGTGTGTGTGTGTGTGTGTGTGTAGGCGGTGGTCAAACAAGGAAGGCTTGTGTTTAAAGTGTTGATAATCCAAATGTTTAAATACTCCAAAGGCTTCAATTTTCCAGTATATTTGGCCTCATGAATATCAAAATTTTAAATTAATTGATTTGAGGGAATTCCTTGACTTCATGTTCCCTTCCACGTGGAATTCCTATCTGCCTTTGCACATCTGTTTCTCTGCCTGGAATGTTCTTCTTCCTCTTCCCAGAACAAACACCATGGCCTACATGAAAATGGGGTTCTCTTCTCCAGGGAGAGTTAGAGCCCCTTCCTTAGTGCTGACAGTGTACTCGGTCATCCCTTTCTTCCGGCACTTGTCACCCTGCTTCAGAATGAAGTTTTACATGACTGCCTCCCTGTGTAGACCAGGAGCTTCCCAAGGGCGAGGTCACCTCTGCACCCCCAGCCTCACAAGAGCAGGCACCAGACATGCACCTGCTGCATGTTTTAATGGTGTTAGGAGGGGGGGCCTCAAGAGGTGAGGAGGTCATGAGGGTGGAGTCCCTGTGAATGGGATTAGCGCCCTTGGGAGAGAACCCAGGGATCTTCTTCACCCCTTCCATCATGTGAGGACACGGCTCGCGAGCCCTTTCCAGACACTTGATCTTGGGCTTTGCAGCCTCCAGAAGAGGAAGCAGTAAGTGTCTGTTGTTAGTAAGTCACACGGTCTGTGGTTTTTGTTAGAGCAAACCAATCAGACTAAGGCTAATAAGTGGATCATAGTGCATTTTATAATGAGAGTATTATGTCTGAAAGAGGAGGAAAAAATATATATAAAGAGTTCTGGAGAATGATGTCATAAATAACATGAACTGGATTGTTTGGTTGGTGGCCCAACACAATTTTCCTCTTCGATGCTCTCCTTGTTATCTGAGAAGTGGGAGCCTAGGAACTACATTTCTAGAATCCCTACCTGCAGAGTTATCCTCTGGGATGTGTTCTGCAAAGGAGAGGCACTTGCTCAAGATTTAAAAGATCAAAATGGTATAGCCAGGATTGCTCCTGTACAGGAGATATAATAAAGCATGAAGTCGAATAGTAGCTTTTCTGCATCCTTCTATGACTTACTCTCTTCTGAGTTATGAGAATCCGAGATCACCAAGTACCTTTTCCCTGTGATTCCGGCAGTTCTGATTTTCTTAACAGTACCTCTCTCTCTTGGCCCCTAAAGAGTTTTGCAAGTTTGAAATATTTAGATTAGGTTGTCCTGACCAAACAGTGATGCATAACAAAGTTAGTAAGTATTGGGAAAAAGTTTATGAAAAGAAAAAAATGAAAGAATTGGTTCCGGAATTCATAGCAAATCTTCCCTCTGTGAATATTTACCAAATTGGCAACAGTTTTAAAACAGGGAAGCCAATCCCTCTTGTATCACAAATAATGAAGCAGATTTGGGACATGAGCTCTGTGGAGTGATTTCTTTTTCGAAAATGTTTCAATGTGGAAGGAACAAGTTGAACCACAGAAGTCTGAGGGCAAGAAAAAAGCTGGCCAAATGCCTAGGAGTTATTTTACTTATCGAGAAGTGTAAAACATGAAGTCTTATAGAAATCCTTTTCCTTCCATAAGTCTCACAAATGGCAAATCCTTAAAAAGTCAAAAGCTCTCACCTAGAGGTACGGGTTCTCCTTTTGGGTCACTCTTGTTGGTTCCAGCATTGGAATCCTGGAATATATGCTTTTTATGGTCCTTGGGAAATACACTTTTACTGTCCAAACGTCTTTGTTCTGAGAAAAAAAAAAGAAAAGTGAAAGGGAGCCCTTGTTTTCTGTTCAACAACATCTCACTCTTGTCCCAGCCTGGGTGTTCTTAAAGAAGACAACTACTAGGAAGTCAGCTCTTTCTAAAGAAATGCTCTGTCCTGGAGACTCGGGCTCAGATCTGGGAGTTATGTGTGGGTTTGGGTGTGGGGGTGCTGTAGGGGTTTAGTTAGAGTAACTCTGCTAACATGTGGTAACTCTGTGTGTTTTCAGGGTTTATAGCCTAATAAGACAGGGAAAAAATGGATTCACCAAGATTCCAGAGGGACTGGAGGAGGCAGCTGAGAACAGCAGAGTTCCTCCACTCAAGAGGAGCCTTGGCAGCAGGTGAATGAGCGAGGTTTCATGGCGGACCTCATGTGGTGGGGAGTGTGGGCTTTCGGGAAGACTGTGGAGATAAGAGCAGGGAGGAAGAGGAATGTTGTGCATTGTGTTTTGTAAGACATTCTTAATTCCTCAGTCAAGTTAAGCAAAGGCATGAGCTTAGTGCGTGGGACTCCTGCGAGAAGAGATGTGCAAGGTGGGGCTGAGACAGCCACGCAGCCTCATGGCTGGAGAGGAGCAGAAGCAGGGAATGAGGCTGGCACTTCTCGGGCATGGGGAAGGTATTCAAGAATCAGAAAGGCTTGGCCAAGCCCATCAGCTGAAAATCTCCCATTGCAAGAGCCCAGAAGACCACAGGGGCTCTTTGAGAGGGGCCACACAGAGGTACACGGGAGCCTTCCTGATCAGCACTGATGGCCCACAAGGGGTAGTATGAAGAACACTCAAAGAGAAGGTTATATATTGGGGCTCCAGGGAAACTTTCTATGAGTTTTAGGTCTCCTCATTCATGCAGTGGGATTAAAGATGACTGCCCCAACTCTGTGCTCTTGTAAACATCAGAGGTGTTAATGAACACCAAAGCGTTTTGTGCATGACAAGTGGTCCAACTGCCCACATTGGCATTTCCCACTTGTGCATGTCCCTGGTGGTGGTGGGGGTGTCTTTGACTGCCAACAAGAAAAGCCAAGGAGAAAGCTCTTTTCCATCCTCCTCCTGGTTCCGCAGCGTATTCTATAATAACGTCCTACCAGGTGTGCCAACAACTCAGTCTCATTCACTTGTGAAACACTTATTCCACACCCACTACACCTGTCTTAGCTGCTGGTGATCCAAAGAGGAAGAACAAATGGTCCCTAATGTCCATCCGATTCTGTCATCAACTTGCAACTGGTCCCAAACCCTGATGGGGGAAGAGGAGTACTTTTTACTGAGATCTAAAACCTCAACAATTTAAAGCCCATTTTGGTGACAAGCATTTGGTGAACTCCAGGGATGATCCCTACGGCGAGCAGAAACAGAAGCAGCTTGTCACCCTGAGCCAAGGGGTACACTGTGATAAACTCTCCAAAGGACATTCCCGACCCGACTGCAAGGTATATTAACACTCAATTGATTAGTATTTATTGAGTACTTTCTATGTGCCCTATGCTACAGTATATCCTCAGGAGTGCAAAAAACAAAAAGTCACACATGGTCTCTATAATTAAAGGACCTGCAATTTAGGTGAGCAAACAAATAAACGAGGAAACCATCGGACAGCAGTGTGTGCTTGGACTTAATCAGAGACCAAGCGGCTACACCAGAGAAAAGAGGTCAAACAAAATCCAGGGTCTTGATTCTGAGTAGAAAAACTTATAAGCCAGAGTAGGTTCTTGAAAAGAGAAGTATTAGCAAGAAAGTCACAGTCTTCTAAGAGAAGAGCTGGTAGGACAAAATGCCAGACTTAGCGCTCACTTGTAAGTGGGAAGAGGCAAGTCATGGGTAAAGCCATCTAATGTCCATCGGTTTACTCCTCGGCTCCAGAACTGACAAAACGGGTCCTGCTCTGTGCATGTTCTAGGAAGCACTTGAACCTGAAGACCCTGGCACTTACCCAGCAGGTGGAGCACAGACGTTGCCACTGCCTTTCCAAGAGCATTGGTGGCTGTGCACACATAGGTTCCTTCATGTTCAAGGGAAACATTCTGCAACAACAGGGATCCATTGAAAAGCAAGGAAACATTGTCACTCAGAGGTCCTCCTCTCTTCAACCAAGTTATATTAGGCTGAGGGACACCTTCGGAATAAAAACAAATATGACAAAGGCAAATTCCTTTAAGAATAGGGCCAGAGAACCATACGACAAATACCGTTGAGCATTTTGACCACTCGTTAGTGAATAGATTTAATCAATAGATATAATGGGACAGATGGCTACTTCTATTTCTATATATCCTCTATGGCAGGTGGGGAGCTCCGTTAAAGCAAAGGGTTTTGGTCTACAACGTACCTGACTGGGGTGTGTATGTAAGCCAACAGGAGCCAAAGAGGGTAGGATGGCTCCATATTGGAAAAAGGAGGAAATACAAAGCTGAGAGTGGTTGGAAGAGAGGAGCTCGTGAGGCAGAGACAGAGACAAGTGTCCAGGGCTGAGTTAACACAAAGAAGTCTCTAGAAAGAAAAACATCTAACGCAAATCTTTAATATTTGTACGTCGACAACAAAACACTCCTCCTTCAGAACAAATATAAAATCTTTAGAGGAAAAAAATTTGGTCATGATCCTTTGGTAAAGAAGATAATTTCAGGGAGCACAGAGTGTTGAGTTCTGAGTCTGGGTTCATGTAGCAAGATGCAGAGATTGTAAGCAACGTTTCTGGACACTGAGAAGAGCATGAGAAATAGAAAGAATTTCTTCCCCTTCCGTCTTGAGAAGTCTTAGCATTTTTCTGGGGTTTGACATGCAAAACTCAAAAGAACCTGTCTTGGTTCTGAAGAGCTGGGGCAGCCTCAGAAGATCCTGAGACCCAGCCATAGGTAAGCGGTTTGGGCGATGTGCTCTCCTCCTCGGTGCTCTGCTTAGAGGGACTGTGAAGCCTCGTGAAACTTTCTGCCAAAAAGCAGGTATCAACCGCTCTCGTTACACCATTTGCTATGCTCTTGACGGCAGGCGGAACCAGTGACACTGGTTCCCACAGTTGTTCCTTACCTGGGAAGCAGGTCTGGCTAGCTGCAGCTTACGGCGGAGAAGGCTGGCCAAGTCCACACTAGACTGGAACCCAAATACCCAGGGAAGTGCTAATCACATGTACACCTGCCTTTCGAGTTATCTCTACAGACACATGCACGCAGCGGGGTCGAACTTTCCCAGCGTCGCCTGCTGGGAAACACCGGAGCCAAGATCCACACCCACACGGTTTATCCCAGAACTGATCTCTTACCCACAATGTACGTAGATTTTGCATATTCTTGATAAACTCATTCCTAGGCACCTTTTAGTGTCTTTTTCCAAAGAAAAAGGATGCATACTTTAAGAAATATATATTTTATGATGGTTTATTGCTGGCAATAAAGCTAATGAAGACTTGTGTATTTTTCTTGGATTGTCATTTCACTGAACTTCATTACAGCCGACCCTTGAACACTGTGGAGGCTAGGGATGCCCACTCCTCTCCCCCGCACGGTCAAAATTCCATGTGTGAGTTTTGACTCCCCCAAACTTAACTACCCAAAGCCTGCTGTTGAACAGAAGCCTTATCAATAGCATAGACGGCCCACGACATGTAGTTTGTGTATTATATTTACGCTCTATTCTTTTTTTTTTTTTAAAGATTTTATTTATTTGACAGAGCCTGAGAGGGAACGCAAGCAGGGGGAGTGAGAGAGGGAGAAGCAGGCTTCCCGCCGAGCAGGGAGCCCGTTGCAGGGCTCGATCCCGGGACTCCGGGATCATGATCTGAGCTGAAGGCAGTCGCTTAATCACTGAGCCACCCAGGCGCCCCTATAGGCTCTATTATTACACTAAAGTCAGCGAGAGAAAAGATGTTATTAAGAAAACCGTAAGGAAGAGGAACTGCATTTACAGGACTGTGCTGTATTTATCCAAAAAATGTCCACTTAAAGGTGGGTCTATGCAGTTCAAACTTGTGTCATTCAAGGGTCAACTGCATTTTGAATAGTTTTCAATTGATTTGTTGCTGTTGTTTTTTAAAGGTAAACAACTTCGATGTGCCTGGGTTGCTCAGTCTGTTAAGGGTCTCACTCTTTATTTTGGCTCAGGTCCTGATCTCAGGATCCTGAGACCCCCGTCTCGGGCTCTGTGCCTGGCACGGGGTCTGCTTAAGATTCTCTCTGTCGCCCTCTCCCTCTGCACATCCCTTGCTGCTCACGCTGTCTCTAAAAAAGATAATAAATAAATATTAAAAAAATAAAAATCAATCATATCTACACATCATGATAATCTAATCGCTTCTTTTCCAATATTTATACCTATTATTTCTAACTGTTGCATTGCATTGACTAATGTCTCTACAACAACGCTGAGGAAGTCACAACAAGTGTATGTGCCTCCCCTCCAACTTTAAAGGGAACATGACTGAAGCTTCCTCCTGAAGCGTGACACTCGCTTTTGGTTTCTGACAGGTTTTGTCAAATCAAAGACATTTCCTGTTATTTCTGTTACATGGAGATCTCCTAGTCTCTGAGTTGATACTGAGTTTACTTTAATTTTCTTTTTTAAAATTAAAATTCTTAAAGCTATTTATTTTCTCTTGAATCCAGCTTTGACTATATATCTTGTATTTTGAAAAGCAGTACAATTATCACCATGCATTCGTTCAAAAAATGCTTCTGAAGTGCCTACGCCACGTGAGGCCCAATGCTGGGGGTAAGGATATGACGGTGAACCAAGCTCCTCAAGAAACGTAATTTAAAAAAAAAGCAAAAAGAGAATAACCTTAATTTTACGAGAAGGCTTTGGAGGAAACAGGTGATTGCAATAAAAGGAGATATGAGCTTGTGATAAAGGTGAACACCGGAGCCCATCACCCAGGGGCTGCTTTTAATGCAGACTGAGGAGACGGGAGGACCCCACATGAAGGACACCTCGGCTGATACCCTAGGACAGGGAGGAGCAGGTCAAGTGAAAGGGTTAGAGCAGTGGAGAGATTGAGGCCTAGGGAACAGCAGACATTAGGTCCTAGACACAAGTAAAATATTGTGTCTTTGGGGAATCATGGCAGCTTATTATGACTGGAGCTTAAAGTATATGGAGGAGGAGTGAGGAAAGATGAGATGAGAGGTGGGCAGGTGTTCATCAAATGCAAATTTATTATCCATAGTATGGAGTTTGGTTGAATTTATTTTAAGGGAAATGGGAAACAATGTAATTAAGTAAAAATTATTTTAAACAATCTGAAAATACCAGATTGGTGCTTTAGCAGTATCAGCCTGGGTGGCTCAGTCTGTTAAGCACCTGACTCTTGATTTTTGGTTCAGGAAACGATCTCAGGGTTGTGGGATTGAGCCCTGAATTGGGCTCCATGCTGGGTGTGGAGCCTGCTTTTAAGATTCCTTCTCTCCCTCTCTCTCTTCCCTTCCCCTCTGCTTGCACTCTCACTCTCTCTCTGTAGAAGAAAGAAAGAAAGAAAAGAAAGAAGAAACAAACAAAGGAAGAAGAAACAAAGAAAGAGAGAAAGAGAAAGAAAGAGAGGAAGAGAAAGAGAGGGAAGGAAGGAAAGAAGGAAGGAAGAAAGGAAGGAAGGATTAATTATTTTGGCTTGCATGGAATATAAAACAAGGAAGATGGGGGACAAGGGTCAGGAGGACCAGCTGGGTGGTTACAAAAGCAACTGATGTGAGAGACAAAGGTGGGACAATGGAGGCAGGAGCAGTGGGTCTAGAGAGACACAGGTGAACTTACTACATATCAAGGAGGAAAAAACCCATAGGACACAGTGATTGACTTTACATGGGGAAGGGAAGGAGAAAAGGATTTAGGGACGACCCAGAGAGAGGGTTGTGCCATTAACTGAAACAGGGAAAAATCAGAGGAAGAGCAGATGTGTACGGAGCACATGAGAAACCCTTCTAGGTGCGCTGAGACTGAGGCGGCCAAATGGCATCGAAGAGCAACCGACTGGCGTTGGAACCCAGGAGAAGCATCTAGATTGGAGATATAAGTATTAACACAGAAATGGTGATTGAAATAATGAAATTAAATGAGATGATTACAGGGGAATGCATGAACTGAGCATAGGGGAGAGTGCAGGATAACATCTGGGACAGAAGGATTTTCAGCATAGTTGGTAACGGCATCTGATTTTCTTTTGGATTCACATCTTACTTAGGAAGGAATTTTAAAATTTCCAACTTGTTGGCATTTTAATCACCTGACCTTTTGCAAGGGCGTTGTGCCTTTAGTGTACTGTGATCAGAAAATGCAGCCCATACAACATCTGTCCCTTGAAATTTCTATATTTGTGGGCCTAATTTACAACCACTTTTTTGGGGAAGAGTTTAGCAATGGCCACCATCGCCAAACTGCGGAAAGAGCCAAGGTGCCCTTCAACAGATGAATGGATAAAGAAGATGTGGTCCATATATACAATGAATATTACGCCTCCATCAGAAAGGATGGATATCCCACTTTTGTTGCAACATGGATGGAACTGGAGGAGATTATGCTGAGTGAAATGAGCCAAGCAGAGAAAGTCAATAATCATATGGTTTCACTTACTTGTGGAGCGTAAGGAGTAACTTGGAGGACATTAAGTGAAGGAAAGGAAATATGAACTAAAGCAGAGAGGGATATGAAGCATTAGAGACTTTGGACTCAGAAACAAACCGAGGGTTTTGGAAGAGAGGGGGTGGGGGATGGGAGAGCCTGGTGGGGGGCACTGAGGGCACCCATTGCATGGAGCACTGGGCGAGGGGCATCAACGGTGACTCTTGGAACACTGGAAAAATAAAATAAATTATTTTTTAGAAATTGAAAATCATCTCAAAAATCTCTTCGAACCCTTCATCAGCCTCCATATATGTGAATTTAAATCATTTACTGATTCAAGGAGATTTCTTTAAGAACTCCTATTGAGTAATTTGTAAGTGACTAAGCATTTTTTTAAAAGATTTTATTTATTTATTTGAGAGAGAGAAACACAGCCAGAGAGGGAACACAAGCAGGGGGAGTGAGAGAGGGAGAAGCAGGCTTCCCGCGGAGCAGGGAGCCCGACGTGGGGCTCGATCCCGGGTCTCCGGGATCACGACCTGAGCCGAAGGCAGTCGCCCAACCAACCACCCAGGCGCCCGACTAAGCATTTTTGAAAGCAACACAGAAGTTTGAAAACATTATAATTCAAGGATCTTAATTCAGACTTACCTCCTATAATTAATCTAAATAAATGTTTTTTTTCTCAAGTTATAAAACCTCTTCCAGGGAGAGATCCTGGCTTCTTCATTACACCCTCTATGATAAAAAGCACGAAAGCAACAGTGCTGTCGGTTCTGACTTGAAGGGATGTTTACTTGGGGCCTTGAGCCAGGCTGAGAAGGTCACGTGGGGCTCTCACTCAGGAAGAAGGTACAGCAGGTGCCCAGGCCCAGAAGGTTCTTTGCCTGGAGTCCATTAACCTCAGCTGGGTCCACAGATGGAAGTCAAGTTTCCATGCCCTTTTCGCTAACTCTAGCTGACATTTAGCATTTCCATCAACTATGAAATAAGTAACAAAGCAGCAGTATTTTTGACTCTGCTGCTAATGGAAACCACACATAAATATTTCCATTTCACATGACCAACATTACGGATACCCCCACATATCTTCTATACCGCCATTACTTCGAAATTATGGTAGTTATTGGACCTGATGCTAGATTTTGAATTGAAGGCATTTATTATTAAATCATACTTTTGATTTATTAAGGTTTTCATATCTGGGTTTTGATAAATGGTTTTCTTTATGATAAGAACTATTTTATTTTCTGTGTTTGAAAATACTGTTCTGAGGAGCAGCTCTGTAGGCTTCCTCAGCACTCTCCTGCTACTTGGGAGGAGCATGAAAGAACACGGGGCCACAGAGGTGGAAATGTGCTAGGACACCAGGGTAGAGAAGGGGCAGGCGGGGAGGGAGCTCAGATCGGCCCTGCAGGTCACCGGGAATATTTGGCTTTTATTCTAAAGGCTTTGAGGAGTGACGTAAGGTCTTTTGAAGAACTGCCTTGGCAGCCTGAGCAGATCGCCGGTGTGAGGGCAGAGGTGGGGGTACCACAGAGAAGACCATCATCACGGTCCAGCCCAGAGAAGATGGTGGCCGGGCCAGGGTGGTGAGACATGGTCATATCCTGGATATATTTTGAAGGTGGGAATATTTTGAAGAATCTGACAAAGGAATGAGGGGGCTGACAGATAGAGGGGTGTGTGTGAGAGAAACACAGACCAAAAATGGCCCAAGCACCTGATATAAGGGCACTGCCATTCTCTAAGATAAGGGAGTCTATGAGAGCGGCCCATTTGGGAGCAAACTTCAGGAGTTGGGTTTAAATTTTTCAGATCTGAAATATCTGATAGTCCTAGGGAGACGCTGGGGAGGCGCTTGGATCTGTTCACCTGGAGCTCAGAGGAGAGGTCAGGGCTGGAAATACCAACTTGGGAGTTGCTGGCATGTCAATGCCAACGCCCAGCAATGAACCCTTGGGCACTGATGGGGTTGATCAGGGAGAGAGCACAGCTGGAGAACAGAAAATGTCGGACTGGCCCTAGGGCACTTCACCGTACAGACCAGAGACAGGAGGGAAACCACACAGGGGGCTGAAAGGGAACAGGTGACATGGCGGTGGGAGTAGAATGGAGAGAGTGGTTTCCCAGAAGCCAAGAAGGAAGTATTTCCAGAAGGAGGGAATAAGCAATTGTCAAAATGCAATCACTGTCAGAAAGGCTAAAAATCACAAAAATAAGCAACAGCAGTTGCTGGCCAGGATGTGGAGAAAGGGAAACCCTTGGGCACTGTGCGTGGGAGTGGAGACTGGGGCAGCCACTGTGGAAAACAGTATGGAGGTCTCTCAAAAAATTAACAATAGAACTGACGTAGGATCCGGCAATCCCACTACTTATAATTTACCCAAATATTTCAAAAGCGCTAATTCGAAGGGATACGTGGACCCCAACGTTCGTAGCAACATTATTTACAACAGCCTAACTACGGAAGCAGCTCAAGAGTCCGTTAACAGATGAACGGATAGAGAAGACGTGTGTACATAGGATCATTACTCAGCCACAGAAAAGAATGACATCTTGCCATTTGCAACAACATGGGTGGAGATAGAGTATTATGCTCAGTGAAATAAGTCAGAAAAAAGACAAGTACCACGTGATTTCACTCATATGTGGAATTTAAGGGACAAATGGATAGGTTTAAAAAAGAGAGAGAGAGAAAGCAAAAAGCAGACATTCAGCAGAGAGCAAGCTGGTGGTCAGCAGAGTGGAGGGGCGTGGGGGGGCTGGGAGAAACAGGTTAGGGGAGGAAGAGCGCAGCTGTCATGATGAACGTTGAGTTATGGACAGAACTGTTGAGTCACTACATTGTACACCTGAAATTAAGACAACGCTGTTAAAAACAAACCTGGTGGTCCTTCTGGACCTGTGCCGTCAGCATGGACCCCACATGCCCCAGACCAATGCCTTACCCCCGCTCTCCCATCACCCTTACGGCGCCCCATCCGGCTGGTCGCCCACCATGGAGCCTCAGAGCCACGCCTGGCTCCAGCCTTCTTATTCTCCATGGGTAATTTGCTACTAAGTCTGTAAAAATCATTTCTGACTTGGAACGCCCTTGGATCCCGTCTCCTCTTCCCCATGGCCATGGTCACTGCTACCGCTTAGGACCATAATTCTTCCCTTAATTATGGAAACAACCTCTCAGCTATCTTCCCTACTTCCAAACCACCTCTGTGGGAGGTCAGAAGGGGCAAAGCGCTGCCCCTGCCTGCCTCCAGAAGCGCATGACCCTGGCAGCGACCGTGGGCCGCCTGGCTCTGCCACACTCACACCCCACCTCCTAGCTCGGCCCTCCTGCTGCAGACCTTGTCTGGCAGTCAATCAGCTCAGTGTCCTGTCCCCAGGCCTGCCCCGCCCACCGACTGTCCTTACGGATGCCCTTCACTCGTAGGCAGTGTTCCCACCTTCTCATCTCGGTCCACTCCTCTTCATGGACAGCCCTTGGGGTCCCCCTCCCACCTCCTACAGAGTCTTCTGCAGACGCTGCTGTGTGTGCGACACTGTCTCATGGTCAGAACTCCAGCTTCCTGGGAGCTTCTGGTCAGTGGGGCACTAGCAGGAGCTCAGCAGGTCAGGAAGCCCACAGTGGTCACAGCTCAGCGTGGATGCGCATGTCCCTCCCCTGCTCCCTCCTACCAAATCCCTATGCAGAAGCCCTCACCCCCAGTGTGACCATATTTGGAGCTGGGGCTTTTGGAAGGTAATTAGGTTCAATTGAGGTGAAGAGGGTGGGCTCCTGATGGGATTAGTGCCTTTCACAAGAAGAAGAAAGCAGAGCTCTCTCTCTTCCTTCCCTCCCCTCTCCTCTCTTCTCCTCCCCTCTCCTCCCCTCTTTTCCCTTCTCCTCCCCCTCCTCCTTTCTCCTCCCCTTCCCTCCCCTTCCCTCCCCTCTCCTCCCTTCTCCTCCCCTTTCCTCTCCTCTCCACCTCCCCTCTTTCCATCACATGCAGAAGCAGTGAGAAGATGCCCTTAGTGAGCCAGGAAGGGGCCCCCACCAGCCATCAAGGCTCCTTGGACTTCCTAGCCACTGTAACTGTGAGGAACAGATGTTTTTGTGAAAGCCCCCTGTCCACGGTATGTTATCAACCTGAGCCTTATCAGGGGAGGATTTAGCTCTGGGGGTGTTGCCTGCCATGGGGTTGACCTGCCCTCAGGGCCTCGTGACACACATTTTTGTTTAAACAAAGAAAGCCTCCCTCACATGATTTTTTTGAGTCCATTTGGGTCACTAAAGTTACTCTGAGGCACGGTAACATCCTAGATGCTTTAAGTCCCCGGGCCTTTGCCTACATCACTTGGCGTAGGGGACAACATAAATGCAACTCAGACCCTCCCCCCACCAAATCCCTTACACCTTCAGTTCGTCATGAATTTATTCATTCAGTGAGTATTCCGTAAGCGCCTACTGTGTGCCAGCACTCTGCCAGCTCCTGAGGTCCTCGCCGTGCTGAAGCCTCAGCTTCAGGAGGGAAGGGAAGACATCACTCAGGAGCAGCCTCTGTCCCTCATGAGCCTCCTCCGTGTGAGGCCAGCCGTCACACTTCAGGAGCCCCCGAGCAGTGCCTTATGCACAGCAGGCTTGTCGAAGAAAACTCAGTAGAACCTAAAAGCTGGAGAAACGGTTTTGTTCTCTACATCTCCAGTTGTCTTCTAAAGGGGCTGAATGCTTTCCTTAAGGGCATTTTGCAAGATTTCGACACATGCATTCGTAGGCAGGAGCCACATCACAGGGAGAGAAGAATCTGGAGTTCCTACGGCAATCCTAGGGGTTGGAGTAAGTACAGGGAGGATGGGAGAAAGAACAGGGAGCAGGAGAGCCAGGTGATGGGATGTCTTGCTATGAGTAGAAACCAGTCAAGGAACTGACTTTTGTATCCCGGTCAATGGAGAGTAAGAGAGAGAGAGAGAGAGCGTGTGAGGTCAGTGCAGGAGGGAGCCAGATGCAGAGTGCCCAGGCCAGGGTAAGCTCCCAAGGACTGTCAGAAGTCAGCACCAGAAGGCCTCCGAATTTCCAGGCTCTGGAACTGAGAGGGGTCAGAGATAACTCCACAGAACCTCAACCTCAGAGTGGCAAGGGTATGAAAGTGAGTTTATACGCATAGTGATATCCCACGTACACCAGAAAGTTCAGAGATCAAAACAGAACCTGGCAAGTTTGGAGGTGTGAAAGGAGACACAGAGGTCTCCAGTGTGGAGGGAAGAGGGGGGAAGGTCTCCGCTGCAACTCGGCACCTAGAAGCATCGTTACACGTGTGGCCATTTTCAAAGAACGGAAGAAGTCAGAGGAAATTCGGGTGGGATACTTCATACTGCTGTTCTTTATGATCTTTCAAAATAACAAATGTTTGCTCTGTTGAAGCAGTTACAAGATGTCAGAAAGAGTTTAAACTTATTTATCTAACCTCAAAGACAGGCTATTTCCCCTAAGACACGACGCTCTGAAATATTCAATGTTGCTTCCACAAGACTGAAATAGTTTTTGGAAGGCAAATGTGGGGAAAAAAGTTCAGATCTGGAGGGCTGTAAAGCATGTGTTGCAGAAAGACTGGACCTCTGGGTGTCTTTAGAATAGTCACTGTTTAAAAACAAACATCCTTCAACCTTGAAAGGCGCATGAAACATTCCACATTGCAGAATCCTTGGCTAACTCCTGAGTGCTCTGAGATGCTAGATTTTTACATCAGTGTGTTCCATATATTATACCTGTATGTTCTTTTTCATTTCTTTGTTTCCTCCAGCTACTCAACACTCAAACAATATTCTGTATTTTTTCCACACATGATTTTCGAAAGTTGAAGCTTTAACCATCAGTTACCTCCAGGGGCTCTGAAGAAATGGTGCTGTCCATTTGTAAGATAAGAAAGAGGCAAATCGAACACAGTGTAGACAAACCACAAAGGGAGTCATTACCCATAAATGAAACAAACAAGAGATCCCAGTTTCAGTGTCACAGAAAAAAACCTCAACACTCCATTACGAAGAGTAGATATGCTCCTCTGGACGGTAGGGTCAATTTCACAAGGTAGTAAATGTTGTACGAAATGTTCCCATTTTGAGTTAACTGCATTCCCTTCTGTTCTTTTTGGTGATACATAATCTATGCTTTTTGGATATAAAGGACTCTCCAACGATGATGCCATATAGAGAACTTCCTCCAGATATAAGGCTATGGCTCTTACCAACCACGGAATTCTCTTGAATAGCTGCTAAAGTACCTTCTCTTCTTAAACAAAATGATGTTAACAGATTGAATGATCAGGTCCCCAAGCAATTTGATCTGAGGAATTAGAAACAATCCGGGTCACGCATTTACCCCCAGTTCTATGTTTGAGAGTCTTTCAAAATATGTTTCTTCTGAAGTAGAGGAACAGTGTGGTCATCCCTGACCCTTGCTTTGCTTGGGACCGGGCAGGTCTTATTAAGTCCACTGGTCAGATCTCGTGAGCACCAGAGGGCCCACTGCTGGCTAGGGTCCTGCGGGGCCTCGCTCATAGGCTACAAAAGGCCCACGAGAGTTATCCCACACATTCTCTCTACACCGAAACCCTCCAGTGGTTCTTTGAAGAATAAGACATAAAGTCAGAGCTGGTGCCAATCAAGCGATGCGTGCTGGGGCTACGCAAGTGGCGTAAGCCACTTGCTCTAGTAGAGTCTTCTGGAACAACAGCTCAAATGAGGACAAGCTTGGACTTCCTGGAGACCCTTTCTGATCATCAACAACTTTGATAATTGATAACACCGATTAACATCAGGATTTGGATGAACTAATAGCTATGATACAGTCCTCAAAGGTTACCCTGGAAATACTGCCTATTTGGAAGTTATGCACTGTGACCTTCAAGTTGGTCTTGCTGCTGTCACGAGCAAACCCAAAGCATCAGTGGGGCTCCCGCAGTGACAAAGCTCCCTCTCCACCTCCCTCAAGGTTTTGGCTCTATTCTTGCTTTTCCAAGCTGCCCCCACTTACCCTATAAAATGGCTCCTCTCTCCCTAGGGATGGTGGGGAGTAAGATTCAGTTTTCCTAGCTCCAAAGATCATGCTCTTCTTGGAGGATAAAGGCACAGAAGTCCTTTCAGTTTGTGGGTACCACGTGCTAACAAGAGCTCATCTTCCAGCGTTGGGACCTCGCTGTTGCCCTAACCGTGTGATGTTAAGATTTTCTATGTGTTCTTCTCTCTTCTGCAGATTATTTGCTATTCTCTTTTACCACTTGGAAATTTTCTGCTCATTCTTTTTTTTTAAGATTTTATTTATTTACTTGAGAGAGAGAGAATGAGTGGTACGGAGAGGCGCAGAGAGAGAGAGAGAGAGAGAGAGAGAGAGAGAAGCAGACTCCCTGCTGAGCAGGAATCCTGACATGGGGCCAGATCCCAGGACCTTGGGATTATGACTTGAGCCGAAGGCAGACACTTAACCAACTGAAATACCCAGGCTCCCCAGATTCTGCTCATTCATAAAGATCCATTGTAGAGCCTCTCTTCATTGACCCTCTCTGAGGCTGAAGCTGATTCCTCTTCTGTGCTCCTTCCAACACTGAGGTCTCAGCTCTTGACGGACCTGATTCCACCTTCAGAATGAGCCCAGAGCATGGACACAGGCCCTGCCACGCAGCCCAGCCTCCCCTTCATTCCTTATTACTCACTGTTTCCTGAGGATGTCTCTCCTTTTGAAATAACGTTTGAGATAAGTCCCAGGTAACTCTTTGACCCCATTTACTGGATAATGCATTGGTTCTAAACTTTGGATACACATTAGAATTGCCTGGGGGACTTAAAATTTCTCAGGCCATACTAGAGATAAATTAAGTCAGACTCTCTGGGGTAGGGTGGGTGGGATGGGAGGTGACATCCAGGCCTGTGCATAATGAAATGACTTTAGTATACCATGTGTCAGTCGTGAAAATGAATATATGAGGGTTGCATTATCAAGTATATAACCAGGGAGAATAAATGAAAAGTGCATAAGTGAATAAATACAAAGATAAATGAAATCAATGAAAATATAAGAAAAAAATAGAGGGGCACCTAAGCCAGGATCTTAGAATGAGTCTTCACATCAGAAACATGCTACTGAAAAACCATGAGGTGAAAGCTATCTTAAATCTGAAATAAGATATAACTGTGGAAAGGTTATATGCTATTTTGGGAGCAGATACTTGACAAGGGTCATAGCCCTGACTCCTGTGTCCCAACCAGTGGCTCTCAAACCCTGCTGGTAGTTGAACTGAATTAAAAAAAATTTTTTTTTGTAGAAGACAGTCCAATTTATAAAAATCATAAAACATGGAGGTCTTTTAGTCGAACTGTATTTGGGGGAGAGGCTAGGTAGGGTAGAAAGATAAGACCGGGGTCCTCGACAAGGCTCCACGGAATCTACAGTTTGAAAACAGCGGGCTTATGTGCTGGTCTGCTGGTGGCATACGAAAGAAAGGCTATTTGTGGACGGGGCGTGAGTGGGCCCAGGAGGCGAGATTACACGGGGTCAGTCTGTGTTCATCATGCGGAAGAGTGAAGGTTAATATGGGGTTGGATGTCCGTGAGGTTCGGGGGACAGAGACATACTGGCGGCACTGAGGACAGGGTGGGGGGCAGGTACTTGATGAAGGCGGTGTTGTGGATAAGAGGACCGGCCGCCACAGCTGTGGCCGGGAGGCCTGAAGACGCCGCATGGCGCAGAATCCACAGACACACACCCCCGACCACGAGGCTTTTCGCAATAGGTCTGAAATTTGATAGGTTCTTCAATAGCCTGTTTTCACCTTCCATATTCAGCAATGATTCCATTATTCTGGCATTTCTCCCTACTTCCGGATTGTGTAGAGACTCGTGTGTTTTCCACTTGGGGACGGATGTGGATCGAAGATGAGGAGAAAGTCCCTCACTCAAGGGGCACTGAGGACAGAGCTTCAGCAGATCTTGCAAGGACAGAAAACTGTCTCACACATGAGTCTTTTTCATCCACTGACTCAGTGACACCACTATGAATGCAAAGAGGTCTGGGGCAAGCCCATCAAGGTTCAGGTGAGGGCGCGGGGAGGCATTAGCAGGCAGCCCATGATTTGCCGCGTCCCTTTCCTGTCACTGCAGTCCTGGTGGGAACACACGTGTGGGGAGGGTCTCCGCCAGCCTGGGCGCTGACCCAGCTTGCTCAGGCAGACCCCTGACCTCACTCACACCGGCTGGCATCCCACGAGTGGGCAAGAGTCATGCCATGGGACACTTCTGCAGACGAGCTTGGGACCCACTTGCTGCTTATACCAGAGCCTCTGACTCTTGTTCCCAAGCTGTGCTACTTCCTAATCCCCCCATCAGGAGTTGGGTGTGTTGACTCCCTTCTCTCTGGTTAGGACTCTGGGGTTCCCATTCTTCTGTCTCAAGTCCAGACTCTCCTTCTCTATCCAGTTCCTCTGGAGTCCCACACACTCAGGATTAAATCTTAGTGCTCACCCCCTCGTTAGGTATAAAAACACATGCGAGTAACTACCTGTATCTGAGCCTGTTTCCTCGTCAGCAAAACAAAGACAATAATCAGATCCAACTCACAGGCTGTTCAAACTTTGACCCACGAAGTTATTCCTATTTTTGATGATGAGTTTTGACGGACAGTCAATGTGTTCCATATGACAGGCTACCCGTCAGCATACACTCCCCGGTGCTTTGCCATGTAATGTCTCTCCACATTGGACTCAGTTGCTAGGTGCAAGCCCACGCAGAGGGTGGGGGACACCCACATCCCAGATCTCCAGTTAACGACAGTCAGTTGCTAACCCCAGATACGCCTTCTCTCCCTCTTGGACCAATCAGAAGCATTTAATGTCCTGAGTAACCAGCCCCACCAACCAATCAATGACCATGATATAATTCTACCGATTTCAATTCATGGCTTTCTGTAGTTTCTTTCCCCTCTAACATTGTATCCACACCGTAGGCAGAATGCTCTTTCTGAAACACAGATCAGCTCATACCACTACTCTGCTTAAAACTTTTCTTGCCTCCCATGCCAATGCAATGAAGTCCAAAGGTTTTAGCCTGACATTAAACACCCTCCACAATCTGGTCCTGGCTTACACTTCCAAAGCCCCCTCTTCTCACTCTCTTTAACACCCCATGTTTTAAGTCACACAGATCTGACTGTGGATTTGCAAAAAAGCCATGAACTTTTCCATTTCCGTGCTTTCACATATATGCTGTTTCTTCTGCTTCAAATGGCTTCCTTTTTGTTCCAAGTGGCCTGGTTGTAACATCATCTGTTCAGCAAATCTCTAATCCTTTAGAAGCCTTAACTATTCTCTCCTGTGTCTGATGCACTCCATAAACTCTTAGATTTCTGCATCTCTGATATCATAGTTTCCTTTTCTATAAACCTGCAGATGCCAGGTCTTACTCTTCTCTGTACACCGAAGAACTAGATTGGGCTTAGCAGATGCTTAGTGAATGTTGCTAAATGGATAGAACAATGCAATCCAGTTGCCCATGATTGATTGTTTGGTTGAGTATGACATTCAAAGAGGAGGATGCTGGGAAGATTTCTTTATCACAGGTAGAAGTAAGAAAAATAAGGGATGGGTAGCCTTTCTGAGCGGGAGCAAAGGTTTTAAATATACTTAAAAATAATTTTAGCAAGTTTAAAGATTGCATATGGTTTCAAAAAGAGGTAAGCATAATATAGAAGGGGAAATATATTTCAAAAAGCATGGGTTGAGAAACATAAATTAGCTTAATATCACCCAAAGCAACAAAACATTTAGTTCATAAAATAGGAGCAAGGAGATGATCTCCAGGTTTTCTTTATAAGTATTCTGATAATTACGTGCAAAATTTTGTGGGCAAATGTATTTTCCTGGGGCAATGGTTCTTTTTTTTTTTGGAGAGGATCAAAGAGATTTGTGATTTAAAATGTTATACTATGACCGTTGAAGTCCTCACTATGTAATTGACAATGATTGACAAGGGGAAATGACTGTCCGAGAGAAGAGCTATGTATATAGGAATCTGACCACATAATCTTGCTACACCACAAAAATGTTCTCAAAATCCACCCCACAAGGGAAATTATTAAACCCAGGTAAAAAAAATAAAAGCTAGTAATTCCATTAGACATCAATAAAACTTGAGGTATACGTCACAGCATTTTAATCCTAAAAAAAAAAAATCCCATGATTAAGAAAATACTTTTAAATTCATGTCCTATGCTCTGACCACCATCTCTTAGACTCGGAAAGCTCTCCTTCCCTCTGCGCATATTTGGAACACCGAGCACCCCACCTGCCCTCCGGTCACACTCATTTCCTGCTTGTCCATGCTGGGCAGGGCATTCATCCTTTAACTTCTTTCTACTTGTTCCCCTATCTTTTCCTATCTTTGGGCGGCATAACAGTGAGAGAGAGGGATGGAGGACTTAAACCCACACCACTGGCAGGTTTCACTTTTGAGAAAGCAATTTGTGATATGCATTTTGAATGTCTTATGACATCATAAAAATATTGACTGACCTGTGACTCAGTTATTCTAATTCTGTCAATCTGTTTTAAAGAATTAATCTACACCGCTACACGGCTACACTGATTGACATGACTGTAAAGAGAAGAAGCTGCTTACGTTTCCCTAAAGGAGGGAATGGCTTCGTTGTGCTATCGTCATAGACTCTGTACAGCAATTAAATGATACTTATGATTTTTTTTTAGCACAATGAGAAAGTTCTTTGACTTCACGTGAAAAGGTTACAGGAATGTAACAAAGGGGAAATGCTGATTGTTATCTCGGTGATAAGAATGGGAATTTCTTGGTTTCTTAATACTTTGCTATGCTTTCTAATGATTTTTTAATGAGATGTGTTACTTTTTATAATGAGACAAGAAAACAGAAAAGAAAGGGGAGGACTTCAGAGCAGAAAGAGTCCTGGCTTCAGAGGCAGTGAACTCAGCCCTTCCGTGGACGGCGTTCATCACTTTGGTCAGGTCTCTCGTCTCTGGGCCTTATTTTCAACATGAGGGCAGGACACGTGGATATCAAAAGTCCCTCTGTATTCAACACCCAAGACCGACACCTGGATAGTTTCCATCCAAGTTGCTTCAAATCAACTCTCTGAATTTACTGCCCTCCAGTTAACTTGTTTTGCCTTGAACATCAGCTTTTAAATCAAGGAAAGACGTTTTTCGAATCATCAAATTCTGGTTTCACTAAATCACAGATTCTTCTATTTTTTGGTTTCTTCTTTTTCGTTACAACTCTAGTGTCTGAGTCATAATATAGGTAAATGAGTTTTTCATGGGCTGGTGTCCCAGCTCCAAGTAACTCCTTGAGAGGGACATCATATCTACCTTTTTTTTTTTCCCATTAAACTGTTTTCATTGAAGTAGAGTTGATATATAATATTAAGTTAGGCTCAGGCATATATCATAGGGATTCAACAGTTATACACATTATGAAATGCTCGCTACAATAAATGCGTTACAATATTGTTGCCTCTTATCTATTCTTTGTATTCTCATCCTCAAAACTCCCTTCACTTTATAACTGAAAGTTTATACCTCTTTATTCCCTCCATCTATGTCACCATCCCTCCACCCATCTCCCTTTTGGCTATCTAGAGAGATTTGCTTTCTGGGTTCCTCCTCAGTCTTCCGAATCTTGGATGAGAACACTGTTGGCATTCAGTTCTAAACCAGACTGGGTAGACAGCTTAGCTCAAGCATTTTTCCTACTTTTACTTCCATTTGTCCCAGATTCCTGCAAAAGACCAGGGGTCCAGGACAGAATTTTAGAGTTGATCCTCATCCTCCCATCCCTTATTCTATAACAGAAAACCATAGGACAAGTTGAGTCTGAGACAGACCCAATGTCTCACAGCACTACAGACGCTGTGAACTAAATAAAAAGCAGTATAACAGATAACCACAGGGCGACCGTGCCATATTAGTGCCCATCCACTCTGGACTCTATTGGCTTTAGTTCTTGGTTAAGCAGTAAAGCATCATTAGCTAGGCTAATATTCCTTCGCTGAACATCTCTTTTTCCCAGGAGGAGTGACCATCCTGTCACTGCTGTCCATCCTTCCTGAGAATATCTGTGTATTTTTGTCGTACACTTATATACTGATAAATAATATCTATGACTGTGTTGTAGGTTTTAAAATTTTGTAGCATTATCCTACTGTGGGTATTAGGATTACAGTTTTAATGAGATACAATTTATATACTGTACAGCTCACCCTTCCAAAGGTACGATTCAGTGATTTCTTTAGCATACTCATAAAGCTGGACAACCATCCCTACTCTATAATTCTGGAACATTCTCATTACCCCAAAGAAACGTGTGCCTGTTAGTCATCCCACCCGATTTCCAGTCTCTTAGTCACAGCCTTCATCAGTCTCTGCGGATTTGCCTGTCCTAGACATTTCATGGAAATGGAATCACACAATAAGTGATCTGTTGTGTCTGGCTTCTTTTACTTACCGTCATTTTTCAAGATTCATTGTGTCTTAGTATGGATCAGTCCTTCATTCCTTTTTATGGCCAAAGAAAATTCTATTGCATGGATATACTGCATTTTGTTTAACCACTCATCAGTTGATAGACACAGAAGTCGTTCCTACTCTTTGCTATAGGCTTTTCTGCATATGTTTTTGAGGGGATGGGTATTTTCTTTTGTCTTGGGCATGTATACCTCGGAGTGGAATTGCTGGGTCTCACTTTTGGGGGAACCGTCAGACTGTTTTCCAAAGCAGCTGCACGATTTTAAATTCCCACCTGCAGTGCAATACGGTTTTCTGACTTCCCTACATTCTCCACACTTCTGTTATCTGTCCTTCTGATTCTAGTCTTCACAGTATGGAAGGTAGCATCTAACTACTGGGCATCACAGGCAACTGAAGAATTACTAATTCTACTTCTGAAACTAATCATACACCACATGTCAACCAACTGATTTTAATAAAATGAAGAAAAGAGAAAAGAGTCATCCCATTGTGGCTCTGACTTACATTTTTTGGTGGGCTTACTGGTCATTTGTCCAGTCTTTGGAGAGATGTCCACTCGGACCATCTGTCTTGTCTTAAATAAGGTTGTTGTCTTATTGCTGAGTTCTAAGAGTTCCTTTTACATTTTGGACACTCTCTTGCCAGAGATAGGATGTGCAGAAAACTTTCACGCCTTCTGTGGGTTTTCCTTAGACTTCCCTGACCGTGACTTCTGTAGGGCAGAAGTTTTTCTGTTTGAAGAAGCCTGCTCATCCACGTGCTCCTTCTGGTGCTTGTGCCCCAGCTACAAGGTCACTGCCGCGGCGCATCGGTGCCTCAGTCTGTTAAGCATCAGACTCTAGCTTTTGACTGGGGTCATGATCTCGGGGTCGTGAGATTGAGCCCCACAGCAGGCTCTGCAATGAGCGTGGAGCCTCTCTCTCCTTCTCCCTCTGCCTCTCCTCCTGCTCGCACTCACGCTCTCTCTCAAATAAATAAGGAAGGAAGGAAGGAAGGAAGGGAGGGAG